>CAKNXH010054083.1:0-20973 GCA_932178445.1 Andricus quercusramuli
GCCTAAGAGTCGGATAGCGTCGGATAGAACGGCGTTTTCGGTCTTGGATGCATCCGTCACCCAACTTAATTTTCGACCAATTTCCTTTATAGGGCCGCATAAAATGCCATTTTCGACTTAGTTAAATATAATTTCGTCTTGTGATGCCGGATATAATCCGGATAAAGCCGCTATGCTTTGGCGCACGATATTACGAATCGTGTAAGGACCAGATAGGGGCGCACTAGATTCCGAAATGCGCTATCCGGAGCCTTATCCGGTTGTGTATCCGTCTCTATCGGATCCTATCTGTCATTTTTAGCAGGGTTAGTTTGGGCACAGTAAAGCTTCAAAGTTGGGCATAATGAACCAATCAGAATTGAGCTTTGGCAACCACTTGTTGTCTCATAAGTGTTAAGATAGTGTGCGTACTGGTGGTTCACTTCAGCTCTCGCAAAAATTTCACATCGTTGATCTTTGATTGTTTCTACAAGACGCGAAATTCAAGCCTTCAATTTTTTTTAAATTTTTAGTTGTTCTTGCAAACGTTTATTACCGTCCTAAAAATAACATAAAATTTGCTCAACCTACAAAAGATTAATTTCAATTTAACACAGAACTTTCCTGACATTTCATGTAAGAAAACCAACAAAGATGTTTAAAATTCAGAAGACCAAACGAACTGTTGTTCTTCAGAATTAATCTACAAGTCTAAGATGAGAAAAAACGCTTCAAACCTCAAAAAGAAATTCTCAGTTATTCGTCGCAGAAATTTGGATACATTTTTGTTATAAAGCAAACAAATTAACTTAAAACTCGAAGAAACAAAACAAACGTTTGTTATTGGAAATTAATTAACAAGTCTAAGATAAGTAATTCTTTGCGATTAAATTCAAAATTTTTTGTTACATTCATTGTAACGAATTAATAAAAAAATTGAAAATGGGAAATCCAAACAAACTTTTGTTCTTTAAAATTCACCAACAAGTCTAAGATGAGAAAACACATTTTTAACCCCCAAAAGTAATTCTTTGCGATTCGTTGCAACATTTTTCATACATTTATTATCACAAAAACACAATTGTAAGAAAAATTGTAAGAAAACCAACAAAAAATGGAATATGAGAAAACCAAACAAACTTTCGTTTTTGAAAATAAATCATGAAGTTAATGATAAGAAAACTCATTTCAAATCCGCAAAAGTACTTCTCTGTAACTTATCACACAATTTTTTTGTAATAATAATGAAACTAAAAAAAATTTAAAGCTCGGGAAACGAAACGAACTTTTGTGCTTTGAAAACAATCATTAAGCTTTCAATGAAAAAACAGATTTGGAATCCCAAAAGTAATTCTTAGTGATTTTTTTCATAAATTCCGTTAAAATAATTGTAACAAAGTTGAAAATAATTAAAGTTGGGAAATTCAAACGAACTTTCATTCTTTAAACTTAACCAACAACTCTGAAGTTAGAAGACACATTTTGTTCCCTCAAAAGTAATTTTTGGGATTCATCGTATAAATTTTGTTACATTTAATTGAACGAATCTAATAAAAAATGTAAAGCTCGGGAAACGAAAGGATCTTTATTTCCTTAAAAATAACCAACAAGTTGAGAATAAAAAATCACATTTTGAACCCCTGAAAGTAATCCTTTGAGATTCTTTCCATAAATTCTGTTACCTTAATTGTAACAAAGTTAAAAATATTTAAACATGGGAAATCCAAACGAACTTTTGTTCCTTAAAAATAACCTACAAGTTGAAGATAAGAAAATACATTTTGCACACCCAAGAGTAATTCTTTGTAATTCATTGCAAAATTGTTGTTACGTTTATTTAACAAAACCAACAAAAAATTGAAACTGAGTAAGCCAAACAAACTTTCTTTCTTGAAAATAAATCATCAAGCTAAAGATAAGAAAACTCATTTTAAAAACGCAAATAAATTATGTGCAACACATTAATGTTGCAAAAAAAATATAATGAACAAAATAAATACAAAAAAATAAATACAAATAAACAATAATAACACAATAAAATGATATAACGATAAAAGATGAACATTAAATAAAATAAAAATTATGCACATGTCGATGAAGATAAAATTTATTTAAAGTGGCTAAGTATCGAGAACTTAAGAAATCTTGAAATGAAACTACTTTAAGAATTATTTTTGGGTGTCCAAAATGTACTTTCAACTTAGACTCTTTTATTTATTTTTAAGAACGAAAGTACGTTTCGTTTAACCATGCTTTAATTTTCTTTATTTTGTTACAATGAATGTAACAGAAATTTTTTAATGAATGAAGAACTCTTAGGTGTTATAAATATGTTATTTTATTCTGTACTTTTTGGTTAATTTATAAAAACAAAAGTTCGTTTCGTTTCCCGAGCTTTAGATTATTTTATTGTTTATGATAAATTTGAAAGAAAAAAAGGTTGTTTGATTCTCCGAGTTCTTAATTTTTTTTGTTGGGTTGTAAACATTGAATGTAACAATAATTTTTCAACGATTCGCAAAGAGTTAACTTTGGGGATTCAAAATTTATTTTATCGTATTGTTAGAATTGTTCATTTATTGTTAAGAATGAAAGTCGCTTGGTTTATGCCAGAAATCAAAACAAAGAAATTAAAACCACTTTTGGGGGTTTAAAATTGCTTTACATTTCTTTATTGTTTTTGCTAAATTAAATGCAAAAAAAAATTGTTGGTTATTTTAAAAAAATTAAAGATCGTTTCGTACAACGACATTAACATTTTTTTTAGTTTCGTTACATTCAATGCAACAAAAATGTTACAGTGAATCCCAAAAATTACTTTGTTACAATTAATGTAACAGAATTTATGAAAAAAATCGCTAAGATTTTTTTTGGGGGGTTTCAAATAAGTTTTTTCATTGTAAACTTGTTGGTTATTTTTCAAGAACAAAAGTTCGTTAGAATTTCCCATGTTTAATTATTTTTAACTTTGTTACAATTAAGGTAACAGACTTTATGAAAAGAATTTCTAAGAATTAATTTTAGGGGCTCAAAATGTACTTCTTTATTTTCAAATTGTTTGTTATTTTTAAAGAACTGAAGATCGTTTCGTTTCATGAGCTTCAAATTTTTTTTTAGTTTCGTTCAAGTAAATGTAACAAAAATTTTACAATGAATCCAAAAAATTACTTTTGTGGGAATAAAATGTATCTTTTGATTTCACCGTTGTTGGTTAAGTTTAAAGAACAAAAGCTCGTTTGGATTTCTCAACTTCAATTATTATTAACTTTGTTACAATTAATGTAACAGAATTTATGGCAAAAAATCGCTAAGAATTACTTTCGGGGGTTCCAAATCTGTTTTTTTTTTCATTGTAAGTTTGTTAATTATTTTTAAAGCACAAAAGTTCGTTTCGTTTCCCGAGCTTTAAATTTTTTTTTAGTTTCGTTATTATTACACTAAATGTAACAAAAATTGTGTAATAAGTTAGAGAGAATTACTTTTGCGGCTTTTAAATGAGTTTTCTTATTATTAAATTGATGATTTATTTTCAAAAACGAAAGTTTGTTTGGTTTCCTCAGATTCTATTTTTTGTTGGTAATAAAAAAATTATAAAAATTTGCAACGAATTGCAAAGAATTACTTTTGGGGTTAAAAATGTGTTTTTTCATCTTAGACTTATGTTGGTTAGTTTTAAAGAAGAAAAGTTTGTTTGGATTTCTCATCTTCAACTATTTTTAACTTTATTACAACTATTGTAGCAGAATTTTTGCAATGAATCGCAAAGAATTCTTTTGGAGGTTCAAAATGTTTTTTCGATTTCTAAACTAGTTGCGTATTTTTAAAAAACAAACGTTGGTTTCGTCTCCTGAGCTTCAAATTATTTGTTTAGTTTTGTTACATTAAATGTAACAAAAATTGTGTAGAGATTTGCGAAGAATTACTTTTGAGGATTTGAAAATGAGTTTTCATATCTTGGACTTGTTTATTTATTTTATGGAACAAAAGTTTGTTTGGTTTTCCCGGTTTCAATTTTTTGTTGATTTTCTTACAATAAATGTAACAAAAAGTTTGCTATGCATCTCAAAGACTTACTTTCGTTTGGTAGAAAATGTGTCTCTTATTTTAGACTTGTTGGTTAGTTTTAAAGAACAAAAGTTCGTTTCGTTTCCCCAGCTTTAGATTTATTTATTGTTTTTGTAGCAATAGATGTAACAAAAAATTTGCATCGCATGCAAAAGAATTACTTTTGGTGTTGAAAATGTGTTTTCTTATCTTAGACTTGTTGGTTAATTCTGAAGATGAAAAGTTTGTTTGGATTTCCCATTTTTAATTTTTTGTTTAATTTGTTACAATGAATGTAACCAAAAATTTTGTAATGAATCGCAAAGAATTACTTATCATAGATTTGTTAATTAATTTTCAATAACAGAAGTTTGTTTTGTTTCTTCGAGTTTTAAGTTACTTTGTAGGTTTTACAACAAAAATGTAACAAAATTTCTGAGACGAATCACTGAGAATTTCTTTCTGAGGTTTGAAACGTTTTTTCTTATCTTAGACTTGTAGATTAATTCTGAAGAACAAAATTTCGTTTGGTCTTCTGAATTTTAAACATCTTGAGCAAATGTTATGTTATTTTAAGGACGGTAATAAACGTTTGCAAGAACAACTAAGAATTAATAGTATATTACACTACTAGGGCAGAAAGTGTGAGATTCCTGCATTGCGCGCCATGATGCCCGAGGGCATCGCAGCGCGCAGTTCGGGGCTCTCACACTTTCTGCCCGTGTGGTGTATACTGCTTTTCTTTATAGCCGGTCGAAAGTACGGAGAAAAATAATAAATGTATTGCATCGAAAATAAAATAATGATGCCTGCCCCCGACATTTGCGGCACGAGCGAAGCGAGTGCTGCTGGTCGGGGGGGGGGGGGCAGGCATCAAATAAAAATAAACCAATGTAGACAATTGAACATTTATTTTTAAACAATTTCTCAAGCTAACAAATATGAAAATTTTTAAATTTAATAAACATGTATTTTTTAAAATAACAAACATGAAAATTTCTCAAGTTAACTGAGCATAAAAGTTTTCCAATTTAACTAACATGAACATTAATTTAAATTTAACAAATATAAATTAATTGAAATTAAATCAACATAAAATACATTCAAATTAAACAAAAGACAGTTAATAACAAACCATGGTTACTAACAAATGAATAATGTCAGTCGGGGTAATGAAACCAGTTTCACGTCTCAATACAAATCAAAAAAATGTTTGCTCCCGCTATTACAGAGGGCGTGCGTGCAGCATTACCGATGCACAAATCATTAACTTTCTGCCCTGAAGTAGGCGCAAAAGTTGCGTACTTTCGACCGAGGTATAAAGAAAAAAAAATTTAAAGGCTTGAATTTCGCGTCTTGTAGAAACAATCAAAGATCAACGATGTGAAATTTTTGCCGGAGCTGAAGGTAACCGCCAGCACACACACTATCTTAACACGTATGAGACAAACAAGTGGTTGCCAAAGCTCGATTCTGATTGGTTCATTATGCCCAACTTTGAAGCTTTACTGTGCCCAAACTAAGGCCCAGATCAAATTTTGCCAGAGGACTTTTCTGTTTCTTTTTTTGTCCTCTATCACCCAGTACCGGCATGTTCATAGGTGGTGGGACACCCTGTAGAGCCATAAGTTTTACCAATTTCTTATAAAATTAAGACTGATGACATTTTTTTCATGAATCACAATTTCGTATTAAGTATTAAATATTTAATAGAAGCGGTAAGATCATTGACGAAAATCGCAGACTATCCCAAATCTTTCGTACACATATTTCATAAAATGGAATTTCAGAATTAACAAAATTAATTCTAAGAAATTATAACTCCTATGGAAAGATAATTTTTTTCAAATTTATTGAACTTTTTTTGTTTTAATAATTTATTTTTCAAATAAAAAAAATGTATCCTGAAAGGAATGCGGTAGCCGATAGGAAATTTAATGATTTAGAAATAATCTTGTAATTAATTCTGAAATTTTACTCAGTGAAAATTCAATTTCAATATTGAGTTATTTTTAGTTTAAATAATTACCTGTTATATATATATATATATTTTTTTTACTTTCTTGAATCCTGTGCAAAGATTTATTTTGTTGGGTCCAGAGACTAACTGAAAATACCGAAAAGAAATGGATCCCTATTACACGAATTGACAAATTTATTGACGAATAAATTAAAAATAACGAATTTGATGTGCCCTAACTTTCAAGTTTCCGAAATCAAAATTTAAAGATTTACAAAATTTCAGAATTGTACAAATAAGAAATTATTGAATACCCCAAAAATTCTTCAATTCACAAAATAAAAATTTGGTGGATTAAAAAATTGTCCGATAACATTTATAATTCGGTATTTTTACTTCTCATCAATTTATGTATTGGGTATTCATTTTTTCTGTATTTTTTGGTTGGTCCCTGGATCCATTTTGTTACAAAAGTCCAAATTTCAACAGAAGTTCGTGATATATCTAAATTATTATTTAAAACTTTTTAAGAAGGATGAATAATATCGGGATTTTGAACAATTTGGACTTTTATAGAACAATAGGAATAATTTTGGATAAGATATGAAGTCACAGTTACCAAATATGTACATTTTAAGGACTTATACAACAACCAGTCAGTTTTCAGTAATTTAAATAAACTCTTTGATTATTGTCCTAATTATATTTTCCCTAATTTTTGGAAGAAAAGTAGATTAATAAAAATATGGATTTAAAAATTTACGACTTGACGCCACGAGAATAAGTGGCTTTCACAGCGCCTCTACAGGTATGTGCCCGTAACACTGGCGTTACGTTGCATATATGCAACGACCACAAACTTGCCTGGAGCGCCAACTACCGGTATGTGGCCCTACTAATCCCTTGCCGCATCTAGGTACTAATATATTTGGCAGAAGTCAGAATATTCGAGAAATTTCAGAAATTTATCATATTTCAAGAATTCAGGGAATTGAAAATATTCCAGGAATTCAGAGAAGATAAATATTTCAGGATATTGAGAAATTCAGAGAATATCAGGGATGTTTGATCATTCAGGCAATTCAAGAAATGCAGAGAATTCAAAGAATTTTAGAAATTCAGAACATTCTAAGAATTCAAAAAAGTCAGGATACGCAAGGATTTAAGGGAATTCAGAAAAACCAAGGGTTTTTGAAAATTCAAGAAACTGGGATTTTCACAGATTTAGAGATTTCAAGGAATTTATTAAATTCAGAATATTCAAGGAATGTACGGAATTCAGGGAATTAAAAATATTCAAGGAATTCGGGCAATTCAGCATATTTAAGAAATTCAGGAAATTCAGAGTATTCCAGAAAAAAAACAGAATTTGAGGGAAATGTAAAGATTTTCAGGGGTTTCGGAGCATTTAGAAAATGTAGAGTATTCACGAAATTCAGAATATTGAAGGAATTCAGGGAATTGATAGAATTTCAGGGATTCCAGTGCATTGAAGGAATTCAATACAGTCATGAAATTGAAGGACTTGAAGGAGTTCACAGAATGCAGGTAATACTGAAAATTCTTGGAATGTCAGGTCTTCAGGTGATTTAGAGAATTTGAGAAATTCAGAATATTCAAGAAATTCAGGGAAATCATTTTGAATTTGTTGTATTAGCCGAATTCTGTAACTTTTTTAATTAATTCAATTTAATGAATTTATGGAATTCCTTTAATGCTCTGAATCTCCTGAATTCCTTCAATATTCTGAACTTCATTTCAGGAATTCAGAACATCCAAAGAATTTAGGACATTTAGGAAAGGGCTTATCTATAAATTACATAACACTTTGAGGGGGAGGGGGGGGGGGCCTGGCTTAGTGTCACAGAATGGCAAAAAACTACGCGGAATTTCAGGAAAGTCATGGAATGCAGAGAATTTCAAGAAATCCAGGATATTCACGGAATTGTAGGATTTAAAGGAATTCAGAGAATTTCAAGGATACCACAACATTCAGGAAATTCAAGAAATTCAGATAATTTCAGGAATTTCGGAATTTAGAAGATTCAAGGAATGTAGGAGATTTAGAGAATTCAAAAAATTTTAGAGAATTAAAGGGATTCAGAGAATCCCGAATATTCAAGGAATTCAGGATATTCGAAGATTTCAGGGAATTCAGAGATTTTCATAGATTTCAGGGCATTTATGTAATTAAAGGAATTTTAAGAATTAAAAGCATTTCGGGCATTCAGAACATTAAAACAATTCACGAAATTAAAAATATTCAAGGATTTCAGAGATTCTAAAAAATTTCATGAATTTAGGGAATCTGACGAATTTTCATTGCTTTAAGCTTGGAAAAAGACATAAAATTTTGTACTGTTTTATATAATAAACTGAGAAGGTTAAACATTCCACTCCTATTTGAAATTAATAAATTGTAATTATAATAGATTCTAACAATTGATTTAATCATTTTCATTGAAACTATTATCAGAAGTCAAGAAGCTTAAAGTCTTTTCCATTATTAAATGAAACATTGATTTAAAAAATATTGGTTTCTAATTATTTATTTTATTTTATTGTATAATTTCAAATATTTGAAATATATCTGAAACAATTTCATATATTATGAATGAAAATTATTATTTTCTTGTTACATTTATGCGCTTTTTTCCCCAATTTAAATAATAAAACGAACCAATCAGAAAAAACAGGAATAATAAAACGAACCAATCAGAAAAAACAGGAATAATAAAACAAAAGCATCTATTTTCGAATCTACTCAAATAATATTAGGCATTTAACTTAAACATAAAAGAAAATACAGAATTTTGATTTTATCAAATCGTTCAGAAAAATAATAAAATGAAGCCACACACGTTTTCATTTTTTTCAGTAAACTAAAAGAGATTATATGAATTTTTGTATATACTTATTCTTGCCGAACACGAATACTAATTAAAAAATTGTTTCTCACAAGTATCAGTTGAAAAAAATCAGCCCAAGGCAGTAATAAAAAATCCGATTTAGACAATATTAGAAAAATCGAAGTCTCTCGTCATCCCAAAATTTGGAATAAGTAGTAAAATATTTTTTATAAACTTGGCTAGTCATCCCGAATTTTCGAATCGACTAGTACATCCCCTTTTCCAACTATCTCAATTTTTCAGGATGACTAGACACAGTCTAAAAAGATTATCTCTGCCGAATTTATTCTAAAATTCAAAGAAATGTTTGCAAAGGAGTGTATAAAAATCATTCGATAGAGCAAATCCCATAGGAAATGCTAAATAATAATTTTCCCTGAAATTCTGCTGTTGAATTATGTAATAAATTTTCCGTATAATTTCCAAATTAATCATGGGCTTTTTTCTGAATAAAATTCCATATTAAACTTTTTCCATATAGTCTCTTTTCAGTGGTGGTAGGGGGGAGGGGGGTTAAAATAATAATTACTATTCGGTACTTGAATTTTCATACAGATGAAATATCTATCAACTATATCAGCAAGTCTCCGGAGAAGGAGGTCAATAAAATAAAAAGAAACTTAATCTTTTAAATCATAAACTATAAAGGTCACAACTGGAGAAAGAAATTAATCAACTATTTGTCACAAAAATACTCGCATGCAAAGTAATGACTCTCTACAAAAATTTGTGAAAAAACATTTTAATCCAGTTAAAACAGTAATGAAATTTGACACAAATTAAATAACTATCTATAATTGAAATGCGATTCAATAATGTACAAACAGTATTTCAAAAACTTTCTTCTCATACGCTAATGTGGTCACCATAAGCAACTCATAAGCTAACCACACCCTACTAGGTGCATCCTAATAAACACTATTATTACTTCGCAACGAGATGGAAACGGTTCTCCTCCTCGTCCTCAGCGAAGTTCTTATTCCTGAAGTTACGTAACAAAAAAAACTTCATAACTATTATAAAATACAAAATGAGAGAAAAATATTTATTATATCGGTTTGGTTGTTATATCTGTTCAAAATCAATAATCATATTGACAACAGAAGCAAACAGTTTCAAATTTTTTTTTTTATTTGAAAAGATAATAACAATTATTGTAGGATAACTACTTAGATTATAACCTGCATATAGAAAAAAATAAGCCGAACCTCTTCACAATTTGGTTGGAAAACATTGCGTCAATGAATTTAGCAGATAAACTTTGGAATCGTTCACGAAATTATTTTATTCTTGTACACTTTTGCAAAAACTGCAAGTTTTTGTTTGTTTGTTTGCTTACCCAATACAGCTTTGAAATATGTTCATAAAACCTCACCTTTAGTTTCTTTGCACAAATTATCTACAACAACATAGTAATATTCCACTTTAATATATCAGTACTTGCCCCAGACTGATTCCCATCGTTATTACTCATTTTGAAAAATATTTTAACCACCAATTTCAATTTTCACTTATCACTTTTCAAATATTTGAAAACATCACGAGCGCAGGCGCTAAACTATTCCCAGACGAGTGGATGCGGAGCACTTGGCTCCCAAACTATGCCTCCCCCCTCCATAGACGCACAGCTCTTCCATGGTTCATTCTAATCGTTCCAATTCCAGGATACTTAGGTCATTCAAAATACATTCATGGCAATATAAAACCAGAATAAAACAGCCCGAAAAACATAAAAAATGTTAAGAAATCAATTATATAATCAAGAATATTTCCTCTTCTAAAAATTCCTTAATTAATAGTGATTAATCTACAATATATAGAATTCCCGAAAATAAAACAAGAATTCAACGATAAAATTTGGACAACCACCCAGCAAAAAAGAAAGTATTGATACGAATTGAATTGAAAAGACTAAGACACCCTGCTGAAAACACCAGTTCCCGTTAGATCACAGAAGTTAAGCAGTGTTGGGCGCGGTTAGTACTTGGATGGGTGACCGTTCGGGGAATACTGCGTGTTGTTGACCCGTCGTGGGTGTGGTGGACCCACACTGGTAGTATTTATCCACCTAGAAACACTACCCGAATCGGGTAGTGAGGAAATGAACTTTCGAGTTCGAAATGCTAATCAATTTTTTTTTTTTTTTAAGACACCCTGCAAATCCCGCTTTGTGACAATGACGCATTGGACCTATGTGTCAATGCATGTAAATTCGTGAAGAAGGTATTTCAATTTTGCATCTTTCTATACGTACAAATACAGTGCAAAAGTCTAAAGTCAGTGAATACCCTTCCATGCGTCAGCACGCAAACGCTTCAACATTGGTCAATGCGTCTGAATTCGTGAGAGTAAAATACACACTTGAATTGACCCCAATGCGTCAAGGCGAATTTCAGCAAGTGTTGATTCATACAATTTAATCCGTAACAGGAAAACCAACGTTCAGGGTATATAGATCGCTGTTTCAAGTCTCGACGCACGCACTTTTTATTAATTTTTTTTTCTGATTGACCTCGGTCACGCATTCATACGAATTCACACGCATTCAATTCGCGTTGTGTCAATTCATCTAAATGCGTCTCAATGCGTTTCAACGAATCAGAAAACGGGATTCACGCGCATTACAAAATTGTTAATACGCCCTAATCCGTATCAATTCTTTCTTTTTTGCTGGGCACCACAAAATGCTCTTATTGCAATTCCTAAAAAAGAAAAGAAAAAATTTTGTTTCTTTGGACAAAAATAAAAAATAGGAAAGAAAAATGAGAAGGTAACCAACCAAATCCCCTTCCTTCTCTTTTTTATTTCTTTCTTCTTTTTTATTTTTTTATTATCAAATCACAATAAAAAAGCATGCAAAGTTTTTGACTTGATTATTGGACGTTAAATAGGATTTTGAATTTGATTTTAGTCTTACTTAAAACTCTTGAATTTCGATTAATCTACAGGCCTCTGACTCACTTCGGAGACCAAAAATAGTATAAATAGTATTTTCGACAAAAAATTTTATTATTTTGTTCAAAATTAAATTATTTTCTTGAAAATTCAACAATTTTGTTAAAAAGTCATGCTTCTTGGTTGGAAATTCAACTGTTTTGTTGAAAGTTCATCTTTTTGACTTGAGAATTCAACAAAATTTTTTTTTCTGTATTTTATTTTATTACATTTGTCTTGCCTAATGATTTTTATAAATTGAAAATTCATCTATTTTGTCGAACATTTATCTTTTTGGTTTGAAATATCATCTCTTACTGTAGAAATTTCACCTTTTGTAGTAAAAATTGCAACCTTCTGGTCAAAATCTAATCTTTTTTTGGTAATGAATTAATTTTCTACTTGCAAATTTAAATGTTATTTTTTAGAAAATTCATATTTTCAGTTATAAAATTCAACAATTTAATAGAAAATTTTATTACTTTGTTGAAAATTCGTTTTTGTTGGATAAATCCCGCTGTTTATAAAAAAATCCGGAAAAACATAAAAAATGTTTAAGAATTCAATTATGAGAAGTCCAATATTGCGTATTAGAGAAGATAATGTTTATCATTTTAATTTTGAATTCCTTTTCATTTTAACATTTGAACTGCAAAAGAGAAAAAGAATATTGTTTAAAAATTTGATTAATGAACTAGAAAATAAATAACTATTTTTTAGGTAAAAACTTCGAGTCTTCCAAATAATAATGATTGAAAAATAAAAACCATGCAGATCGAATATGATATGTTTTTTCTTCTGATAAAAAATCGATAGCTTCGAGGCATACATTTGTTGAACAAAAATTTGTATAATTCTAGAATTGGCAAATGTCTGCGAAACTTGTAGCTTATTGAAAATATGTAGCAGTGTAATTAAAAGTTATTCCTAGGAAAATTTAAAACAGATAACAATAGAAGAGCACTAACTACTACATTCCCCTATACAGGGTGTTTTTCTTAACTTGAGACAAAGAAATATCTCAAAAAATACGCATCCTACGGAAAAAATGTCTGAAATAAAAACTTTTTATTTTCGAGGTGGAAAAAAAATTTGTTGAAATATACCCCACCCCCACCCCTACAGGAGGCAGGGGTGGGGGTAACTTTGTAATTTCAAATGGCAACCCCAATTTTTTATCACAGATTCAGATTCTCCTTTACGAAATACGTAAGTTTTATTCGAAAAATTTGTTTCGATTTGCGATAGATGGCGCTGCAATTGCGAAAAATGAAATTTTTGACACTACTTTTAGCTCTACCCAGGAATAACGACGCGCACGTAGTAGTTGCCTATTCCCTTCAGGGTGCTTAATTTCGGTGAGTCCCCTTGCCTCTCACCATCCATCGGGGTGCTTGAACTTTTGGCAGTTGTGTGGAATCTTTCAAAGCTCGGATTAACAAGTGCATTGAAGTGCGAGGACACCATTTTGAGCACTTATTGTAAAATAATTAATCGAAATCAAGCATCCCTCTGGTGAGAGGCAAGGGGACTCACCGAAATCAAGCACCCCGATGGATGGTGAGAGGCAAGGGGACTCACCGAAATTAAGCACCCCGAAGGGAATAGACAACTACTACGTCCGCGTCGTTATTCCTGGGTAGAGCTGAAAGTAGTGTCAACAATTTCGTTTTTTGCAATTGCAGCGCTATCTATCGCGAATGGAAACAAATTTTCCGAATAAAACTTAGGTATTTCGTAAAGGAGAATCCGAATCTGTGATAAAAAATTGGGGTTGCCATTTGAAATTACAAAGTTACCCCCACCCCTGCCTCCTGTGGGGGTGTGGGTGGGGTAAATTTCAACAAATCTTCTTTCCCCCTCGAAAATAAAAAGTTTTTATTCCAGACATTTTTTCCGTAGGATGCGTATTTTTTGAGATATTTCGTTGTCTCAAGTTAAAAAAAACACCCTGTATAAATCGTCTATGCAAGGTCGGGGTTTTACGCTGTGGGCGCCGTAGTGTCGACGTTTGACCACTTCCATTGTTATTTACAGACGTTATAGTTGTACACGGAGAGAAGTAAACAAGAACGGGTGCAGTTTTTACCGTAACCTTTGCTGCGCCGACCACAAGAGGTCTGCAGAAAAATCATGTTGTGGCTGGGCGGCGACGGTTACGGTTGATGACGGAAATATTACTGCTACACCGTGAAAGTCACTGCGCGCCACCGAAAAGATTCTGCAGCGACTGCTGAGTCCGTCGCAGTAACAGTTACTGCCAGATTCCCGAGCCGTCGCCGTTACCAGCGCAATGGGATTGGACGGTCTGAAGTCTAACGATATCAGCTGATCGTCGCACAGTGTCGAAAAATAGAAAAAATTACAGCAACGCGGCATTTTTGACGATATCGCCTTGGAACTCTTTTTATTCTCTTCTATATGCTTTATATTTAGACGCCTGGGTGCGGAAATTCAGAATTCTATCAACGTTTTTTTTATACCAGTGCAAAGTCATGTGTCTCCATGAATATGCAAGCGAATGCCCAAAAAGTTTCTGGAAACCCCAGTAAGTCCCAAGATATAACTATTTCGGAAGAGGTTAAGGTCATTCCCGCAGTAACTAAAACGAGGAATCCAATGGAGACCTTGGTTTTGACCTTGAGCTTCTCCTTCAAGGTCATTTCAGGTCACCTTTTTTTTTAATGGGAACCCCTATTTTTGATAACAGCAATCGAAAGAGCCGGAAATTTTACGTACAAACATGTGCTCAGGTTGTACGTTTGACCTTGGTGGTTACGCAAAGGTCACTTAAACTTAAACAAGTTCTGGGTATTCTAGAGAAAAGATAAAATACCTTTCAATGACAATGAGGATATTCCTTCATCAACTTAAAATGAGAAATTCAATAGTGACCTTTCTTTTGACCTTGAACTTGTGCTTCAAGGTCATTTCAAGGTCAACTTAAAAAAAATAGAATCCTAATATTTCAATATCGGAAATCGAAAGAGCGAAAGCTTTTATGTTAGAAAATGCACTCAAGACACAGGTCAGATGTGACCTTAATAACCACTCAAGGTTAGATGCGACATTAACGGTCATTGAAAGATTATTTCAAACATAATTTCATTTTTTCGCTGAATACATTTGTTTTTCTTATCAGGCATATTACTGTTCGCTGTTTCGACTATTTTCCATCTCATTTTTGAAAACTAAATTTCAGAAATATGGAAATAGAATTGACAAATTTGTATGCCTAGTTATTGTGAGTCGATAGACGGTTTGTGTGATTCTGATAGTGAGAATGTTGGAATAATGTCTGAAATAGTCTTTCAATGACCATTAATGTCGCATCTGACCTTGAGTGGTTATTAAGGTCACACCTGACCTGTGTCTAGAGTGCATTTTCTAACATAAAAGCTTTCGCTCTTTCAATTTGCGACATTAAAATATTAGGATTCTATTTAAAAAAAAAATTTGACCTTGAAATGACCTTGAAGGACAAGTTCAAGGTCAAAAGAAAGGTCACTATTGAAGTTCTCATTTTGTGTTGATGAAGGAATATCCTCATTGTCATTGAAAGGTATTTTATCTTTTCTCTAAAATTCCCAGACCTTGTTTAAGTTTAAGTGACCTTTGCGTAACCATCAAGGTCAAACCTACAACCTGAGCACATGTTTGTACGTAAAAATTCCGGCTCTTTCGATTGCTGTTGTCAAAAATAGGATTGGATTCCTCGTTCAAAGTTACTGCAGGAATGACCTTAACCTCTTCAGAAATAGTAATATCTTGGGACTTACTGGGGTGTCCCGGAACTTTTTGGACATTCGCCTGCATATTCATGGAGACACATGACTTTGCACTAGTATAAAAAAACCTTGATGGAATTCTGAATTTCCACACCAAGGCGTCTAAATATTAAACATATAGAAGAGAATAAAAAAAGTTCCAAGGCGATATCGTCAAAAATGCCGCGTGGCTGGAATTTTCTCCATTTTTCGACACTGTGCGTCACGCGTCGTCACGCGTACTCGAATGTTTTTGGGTCGCTGTCACAAACGTCGAAATATATTATATTGATTTTGGTGGCCTTAGAGAGCCTAAAATGAGCTTTGAATTCTTATTTACTCACTTTTATTATGGATATATCCTACGGTGCACCAGTCAAGAATGAAAATTTGACATGTCCCAGGAATATGAAAAGGCTATCTTAATTTTCATAAAATGAGAGGTTCCATTTGTATCAAATACATATGCTGCGGATATACAATACTTATAATATATGAGGAGCTTACTTTCAAAAGGGCATAAATCCACTTTTCAAAATTTTTTTTTTTTTTTGCGTTAATCATATCTTTAGGATAAGCCCTAACCTACTCAAAAAAAAGTCAGGAATCGTCACGAATGGTCAGAAGTTCTGATGATTCCTGAACATCCTGACCATTCCTGACGAGTCTGACGATTTCTGAAGATGTGCTAATTCACATCCCATCAGGTAGGACCGTCGGCTAGGACCGCAGGTAGGCAACCCAAAAGGATTAAAAATTGAAAATAATTTTTTTTTCAATGTTGCATATACAGATTTAAAAGTTAGAAATTCAGAATCTACGGGTTTCGACGATTTCAGATACCTAAAAAATTTTCTGAAAATTTTAAAATTAGATCAAATATATTGTATCTTGTAAAGAGAAAGAGATACGTCAAAACGGACAAAATTTTCAAATTCAACTTCCGAGTCATTCAATATATAAATATTATTAATTAATTATAAGTAAAAAGAGAATATTCATAAATAAATATAAATAAATAATATAAATAACCAGGGAAATATAAAAGGGATTAGGTTTTATGTCATTCCATTCTTGGACCCCTAATAAAAGGATTATCCTTCGAACCCAAGCTCTGACGATTTCTGAACATTTTTCACGAATTCTGACTTTTTCTGACGATTTCTGTCGAGAAACGTAACAAAAGTGGTCAGAAATGGTCAGAAGTCCTGACTTTTTTTCTGACGATTCCTGACTTTTTTTTAGTAGGGTATCAACCTATGCATCAGTTTCCTCCAAAAAAGCTTTCTATCCCATATTAAAAGTGAGTTGAACATTTGCTTTGCTACCAAAAGAGCATGCATCGAGTCTCTGGACAATGAGATAAAGAGATAATGAGAATGCAAACTTCTGGTAATTTGGTACGTGGCCTAGGACCAAAACAATGTAGGAACCCAGAAAAACCGTTTCTTTTATAAATGCTGTCAAACGTTTTTCTCCATTTCCCAACAAAAACCATAAGTGGATATGAGCCCTTTTGAAAGTAACCCGGTAGGAAGGCTTGCATGAAAAAGTATTGGAAAGCATCAATCCCTACAAATACCTTTTTTTGTCCTCCGCTTTATATTCCTTAAAGAGCGGCCAGAAATGACGAGCTTCGAATCTCTTTTAATGCTATTTGAAAATGTGTTAGGCTAAGTATTAATAGGAATTCAGAACTGAAAATTTTACGGAAAGTATAAAAGGTATTGGATTAAAAAAATAGAAATGCGCATCGCAGTATTAAAAATAATAGATTTATACCTTTCGTTATATTGATTAATTACTATTTTTAACAAGTTTGGGTAATAAAAAAACAACTGTGAATACCGTAACCCGTGTAGAAATTATGACCGGGTTCGGGCCGGATTCCGGCAGGGTTGCCCTGCTTGTATCCGGAATCTGGTCAGGCTGCCCTGTCGGATTCTGGTTGGTTTCGTCACGCTGCGCTGGTCGGATCCCGGCTGGGTTATCCGGTCGGATCCCGGCTGGGTTACCCGTTCGGATCCCGGATACAAATAGGGTAACCCGGTCGGGATCCGACCGGTTTTTGACTGGGCTCCTCGATCAGATGCTGGTCGGGCTGCAAGAAAAAATTGTTAATAAGGAATTTAAAAAAATAAGGCCAACATAGATTACTAACAATATTTTTATTTCACAAGTACATCATGTTCATCATCGATTCTTTCTTCCCTGGCGGACCGGCCGAACGCAAACATTACGCTACAGCGTAACGGTAAAGTAATGGTAAAGTAATGCTAAAGTAATATGGCATTATAATTAATAAAGGAAACAAAATTAATATGTAAATTGTTGCAATTATAATAAAACGTTAAAATTTACATTAAATGGTCATGCCGTAATTGCAACAAGTTGCTTTCTCAGCGTTAAAAAATAAAAAAACAAAGTGGCTGTCATTCAAGTCGGGTCCCTGCAGACTGGCAACCCACTTAAAGCCACTTTAGCGGGTTGCCAATATGCAGGGGCCCGACTGCAATGACGGTCACTATGTTTTTTTATTTTTTAATGCTGCAAAAGCAACTTGTTGCAATTGCGGCATGACCGTTGAACGTAAATTTCAACGTTTTATTATAATTGCAACAGTTTACATATTGATTTTGTTTCCTTTATTAATTATAATGCCATATTACTTTACCATTACTTTAGCATTACTTTACCGTTACGCTGTAGCGTAATGTTTGCGTTCGGCCGGTCCGCCAGGGTTCGTATCGAAGAAATTGTCAACGAGAGATAAAATAAATTTGAGGGGTCTCACGTGACATCCTAACCTATGCGACTGGTTCAGAAAATTGATTCAACGTTAACTTTGAAGAATATTAATCATGCTTACTTATTAACAAGAAAATTCACTTACCTTCATAAATAATCCGCTTGCTCCCGAAAATTGGATACAGTTTTGAGAAATTTAACAAATTTCTCAACGTATAACCGACGTCAACCGACGTTTTACTGCGTTTTTAGCATTAATGACTCCGGCAGTCGCCGTATCGTCATTGCGTGCACGCAAGACAACGTAATTCAAAACCTCGTTCGGAAAAAGTTATATTTCTCTTTTCATTACGTTTTTGGTTATTCAAGATAATATATAAAAGCATTAAAAGTAAGCAAAAATCGTATCACAAAAAAATAAGTATAATTTCACTGGGAAACTATGTTTTAAAATAGAAAAGAAGTTGGTCAACGATTTCGCCGTCACGGCAAGTCTGGGAACCGCAGAACCAAAAGTGGGAAACCAAGTAATTAAAATTAGTTTGCCTGTTTTTTTATAATTGATAAAAAAAACACCTAAAACACAAAAAATTGGTCTTTCACCGATCAGATATCCACAAACAACCCACTTACGGCGGCTATTTTGTTCGTGTGAAAATCGTTTTCATGTTTTCACAAAGTGTAATCTTAGTAATAAATATACTAATACGCCGATTAAGGAGGACCTTACAATTATTTATTTTGTTTATTTTTCGGGAGGAATTTCCCAAGCGAAATATTGTTTGAAAATAAAAGTTTCTAACTCCTAGCGTAGCAAATTTGTGTGGCGTGGTTTGACCCGACCGGGTTCCAGTGGGAACCTGGCCAGATCTTGACCGGGCAATTAAGGAATAGTAAACCGGGCTAAATCAGGTGTGGCCCGGTTTATCCCTACTGGGTCCCGGTGAGAACTCAGCCAGATCCCGGCCGTGCAATTAACAAAATAGTATGCCGGTTTGACCCGGTCAAATTCTGGCCAGAAACCTTCTTCTGGCCGAGGCGAACCGGGCTATTTACACACGGGAAGCAGATTTTTATTACAAATTCCAGAGGAATTAAATTTATTCAGTCAAATTCCTCGGAAAGTAACATGAACAAAGTTTATAACTTATTAAATACTGCAGAAATCAGTTATACAAATCATTTTGAATAAAGTACGACCCCTATACGAAAGGCCTCGTTGAACCAGATAGAAATATAAGTGATGGAACAAAAACCTCGTAGAACCACAGAGAAGATTTTTCTAAGTTGTATTAGAGTGTGACATAATTTTTCCAAACTTTGCTGTTTTACCAAGAAAAATCAACTCTATGACACGTTTTTCCTTCAATTCCTAATATTTTTAGAGTTATTGTGAAAGTTAAATTGTAGAATACAAAAATTTCTCTTAAAAATATAAAGTGGTAGAACATAAATAAAAGTGTTAACAAATTTAACGTAGTTAAACGACGTTTATATACTAGACAGTCTAACCATTTGCTAGCAAATTACTTTTAACATATTACGTGGACAGTTATTGTATTGTTTAAATTAAGGTGAAAATAAAATTGCCATAAATAAAAAAATATAAGTACAATCATCGCAATAACATTACTTTTGAGCAAATTAGAAACTATCATCACTGTCTACATTAGACAATGCTTCTGCAGTAAGCGGGTCAGTTTCTATCGCAATTCGAGTTTCCGTTGTGGACGCTGTCAGATTCTCATCCACATCAATAAGAAAAATCGGTCCACCTACATTTTCGTTGCCTATACATCATTCTGCTGCAAATGCTCTTCTTCTTATTCCCTTGAATTAGAAAAAGAAGTTTCATCCTCTTCTTCATCTGGTTCCCTTAAATCAGAAGCGGGCGGTTCGCCCTCTTCTTCATCATATTCAAGATTAGTGGGAAGTAGCTCAGGTGCTGCATCCTCCTCTTCCTCTGAAAGTCTTGGCTCAGCTGCAGCATTAACTTCTGCGCCTAATACGCGTCTTCCATTCTTCGGGGGTCCTGGAAAAAAGTTTGAAAGATTATTTCATATCAAAGTGAATGTTCTATCAAAGTTTACAGGCTGTTGAATACGTCTCATTTCATTTATTTGAGTTTTTCTGAATGCTATAATGCACATAAATGTGACCTTTTTCTCTGCCTTTGCAGAAACTGATAATAATGATAGTTAAGTACAGGCATCAAAGTTGTTCAGCAGTTCAATTGTAGGGAAAATAGGGGAATTTTTCTTCCAAAAAAGGGGAAACTGGTTTCTTCACATTTTCGTATTTTTTTACTTGAAAAACGAATGTATCGTTGGATTCTTTATATCAAATATCGACCGAGAATCAAAAAATCAAATCAAATTTGAAGATCGCGATATCACAAAAAAGTATGAAAGAAACTTTTTTTCTAAAAAATGCGAAAAAAAGAGAATACATTTTAATATTATTTAAGATATCCTTCATTATTATTAAAATTCATTCAAATGTGAAACTTTTTAAATTTAACGGTTTCTATGAGGTTTTTACATGAACAGAACCTACTTGGATTTCCAGACTCAAATAGAGCTGGGTTCTATCTGGAATATTAAAACTAATTTTTCAGATCTCACTAACTACC
>CAKNXH010054083.1:25419-47544 GCA_932178445.1 Andricus quercusramuli
TACGTGCGGGGGCAGATTTTACATGCTTAACCGGCTAGGCCCTTTTTACCTTCATTTTTAATGTCAGAAATCTTTATTCTACATCTTTTCATAGAACAATTTTTGTCATAATGAATCTATTGAATTTTGTTAATTCATAGAATTTTTTGAATATTTCTGAAATTCTTAATTAATAAGATTTTAACAATCGAAATCAGATTGGTATCAGAATCACCTACAAATTTAGATCTGGGCACTATGATCTATTTCCAAAACTATTATCAATTTTTAATTGATATTGACAACAATTTTTTCAGGTATCTATCATAATTTTTAAAATTGAATATTTAATATGATTTTCTTAACAATATGATTTCTTAGGTTTTTATACCCTCCCCTTCTAGAAATAATCGATTGGACACGATTCATAACAATTAAGTGTGATCAAATGTTGAATCGATTTAAATTGTTGCTAATTGTGGAAATAGTTCCAAATCGGGTTGAAATGAGTGAATGCACTTGCGTGCAGTGCGCCCTCTGCAGTTTTCGTTTGTAACACCCTGGCGGACCGAACGAACGGAGCGGATACGCTACAGCGTATCCTCATAGTATCCACATCGTATCCTCTCCGTATCATGCAAGAAAAACTCATTAAAAAAGGAAGATGAACATTTCACTTGTTGAAATTCGGATTCTACGTGAAATTTTACGTTAAAAGGTCACGGAGTAATCGCAATAGTTTTTCTTGCAACATTAAAAACTTTTAAAAAATATAATACATATTGATAACGTGGGCTGAAGGCGACTTCAAACGCATCGTCGACGGATAACGCCTATGAAGTACTACTGAATGACGATGCGTTTGAAGTCGCCTTCAGCGCACGTCATCGATAAGTATTATATTTATTAAAAGTTTTTAATGTTGAAAGAAAAACTATTGCGATTACTATGTGACCTTTTAACTCAAAATTTCACGTAGAATCCGAATTTCAACAAGTGAAATGTTAATCTTTCTTTTTTGATGAGTTTTTCTTGCATGATACGGAGAGGATACGATGTGGATACGCTCCGTTCGTTCGGTCCGCCAGGGCACACACGACGCGCAAGTGTTTATAGGTTGGAAATTAAATTTTAATACTTCAACAAAAATTTCAAGCACAAAAAATTGAATATTTGTTTAGGCGGTATACCGAATGAAGACTCCAAAGTATGAGGGTGAAGAGTACGTAAAAATCATGTCACCTGACGATGTGACAGTGATATAGTGAATTTATCAAGTATAGGCAGTAGTAGTTTGATTTAGCGGGTATATTATTGTAAAACGTTTATTTACTTCTTTTTAAATTCATATTGTTGACATTTTTGGTCTGAAAGCGTAAGAAACCGCTTGTAAATAATTATCACAATATTAAAATGCTGTAGTGACAATTTAACATCTAATTCAGAATAATGGATATCCAATTGAAAACGATTGGAATCAGCATTAGAACGTAGGATGGCGCCAATATTTTGAAACTCAGACTAAATAAATTGTAGGAAACTCATTAAATTCTTTTAATTTTTAGTAGAAAAACTTATCCAAGCTTTTTAAATGTCTTCCAGTATAACAATTTTGAATCTATAAATAAGTTTGATTGGACATTCTCGAAAATTTCTAGTTTTGAATATTTAAAATTCTTAATTTTGAATATTTCAAATAATTTGGTTTGCAATGCCTAATCTTAAAATCTTTGAATTTTAAAGGTTTAAAATTTTTAATTGTACAACTGGTTTTCCTTCCTCAAGCACAGACATTTTCAGGGTGGCGACTCGGCGGCCGATTTCAAATTCCTGGTTTTCCCTGGTCAAGTTTTTCAATTTTCCCGGCCAATCAAAAGTAACAAATTCGTATTTGACGGAAAACTCAAACATTTATTTTAATTCATGACGTTTATTCTAAACATCCTTTAACACAACAGAGCAAAACATTGCAAAATAAATCAATTTAAAAAAAATACTTAAAGTTTCCAGTAAAGATATCAATTTTCAACGAAAAAAATTAAATAGTTATACTTTCAATCAAAAAAATTAATTTTCAACCAAAAAAAAAACGGATTTTCAACAAAAAAGTTGAATTTTCAACCAAATTGATGAATTTTCAAATAAAATTGTGAATCTTCAACTGAATAGTTATATTTGAAAAGTAAATAAATAAATTTTCACCTGAAATTATGAATACTCAACTGAAACACTTGAATTTGCAACCAAAAAGATGAATTTTTGAACCAGAAGATTAATTTTCAAATAAAAATAATTATTCTGTAAAAAAATACAATTTTTCAACAAAATACATGAATTTTTAACAAAATAGTTAAACTTTTGATTCAAGAAGACAAATTTTCAACCAGATAATTGAATTTTAAACTTAAAAAAAATAATTTTCAACCGAAAATGGAATAGTAACATTTTTAGTAAAAAAAACATTAATTTTAAGCCAAACATAAAAGTTTTCAACTAAAGCAATGAATATTCAACTGAAATAGTTGAATTTTCGAGCAAAAAGAGAAGATATGAATTTTCAAATGAAATTGTGAATATTTAACTGTAATAGTTGAATTTTAAATCAGACAGATGAATTTTTCACTGAAATGATGAATCTTTAACTAGAATAATTAAATTTTTGACCAAGAGGATGAATTTCTACCAAAAGACAAATTTAAACTAAAAAATATCATTTTCCTGCCAAAAATCAAATAAATAAATTTTTAGCAAAAAAAAAAGAATAAAAAAATGAATTTTCAACTAAAATTATTGAACATTCAACTGGAATAATAGTTACATTTTCATTTGAAAAAAAAAAAATTTCCAACCAAACAATATTCAAAGAAAAAGAATAGTTGAATTTTATGCCAAAAAGATGAATTTTCAACCATAAAAATTATTTTTTACAAAAAAGTCCAATTTTCCACAAATTAAATAAATTTCAAACAAATACTTTAATTTTCAAATGCAAAATATCAATTTTCAACGATATAGTTGAACTTTCACCAAAAAAATAACGAGGGTGCAATATTTCACGTAGGAAAAGTTCAAAATATTTTTTCTAGCCATTTGAAACTCCGATTAACTTCGTTTCTC
Organism: Andricus quercusramuli; assembly: GCA_932178445.1. Classification (NCBI taxonomy): domain Eukaryota; kingdom Metazoa; phylum Arthropoda; class Insecta; order Hymenoptera; family Cynipidae; genus Andricus; species Andricus quercusramuli. The sequence goes on from CAKNXH010054083.1 coordinate 28,516, forward strand.
GCCTCGAAATTTTGTTATTGTCCAAGTTAATTTTTCAACTGAAAAATCGAGAAAAAATGATTTAATTTGGACAAAAATAATTATCAACTTCTTTCTTCGGCATTTTTTGTGGTAAAATATGTTGATATGGCAGCACACTTAACTCGCGGGAATTATTACAAAAGTTTATTTAATTTTTGTTAATAATCCATAATGTTAAAAATATATTATTAAAAAAAAGTAAATAAACATTTTCAAATAATTCCCGCGGAATGAAAGTGCTGCCATCAAACGGCCGCTTTTTTAACCCCAATCGGGAACGATTGGGAACGATTGAAACACTCAATCGTTGTCAATCGTTCAGACACGATTAAGAAACACGATTGGGAAAAATTGAAGTTTTTGGTCTATCGTTCTAAATTAATTCCAATTGATTATTTCTAGAAGGATCGTTACCTATAAACAAAGGTTATCTGCGGAAGATGCCATATATAAAAAATATGAGCATAATCTTATTATGTACCATAGAGTACTTTCATTTTCAATTAATATTACTTAAATTGAACATGTCATTCAATCTTATGTGCTATGTTTTTAATTCATTCATCATTTATTTTCAGGAAAAATATTATTTTAATCATTGCTGTATTTTTGAACAATTGAAAATAATTGTTTAAATTGATTGTTTTTTAAAATGTGATTGTTATTTTAAATTTTAAAATTATACTTTTCAGTTAAAAATCAATTCTTAGGGTTTTAACTTATTTGAAATGCTTACTTTTGAGATCCCCTTCTTTAAATATAATAATAAATTGTTACTAATGAGTTTTATTTGGGAATTTTTAATTATGTATTCATCTACTAAAACTAACGATTTTGCTAATTTCTAATTTATTTAAAATAATCCCTTTACAATGTTAAACCCGAATTCACTTATAAATAAAACACTTTTTAATGTTTTAATTAGATTTCTATTATTTATTGTTTAATAATAAATTTTCTAACTTAAATTCACAAGTTTTAAGAAAACTTTCATAAGAATAAAAGTAAAAATAAAAATACAAATTACAATATTTTAAAAATTTCTTATAAAAACGGCATTTTTACCGTAGGTAATTTTAAAATTATTTTTAACACGTGTTTACGTTTTCAGTGGTCTGTTATGGAACGAATTGTAGTCGTTCGTAAATTTGAGTCCCTTTTTCTACAATATGGGTGAAAAAAATCTCAAAAAAATTATGCCTCGTTTTTATCTCTTTCTCGCTGTATTTTCCCCCTTTTTCTATCTCTTGTCCTTGTTTTCTCTCTCTTTTACCATTAGCTTTCCTTGAAAATTTGGCAAATTCTGAGATTTTCAATCTTAACTAAACCTCAGTAGTTGTTGTGACTTAATACGGGACACATCATGTTTTTGTTTTTCTTTTGAATGTCTTTTGTTTTGTTCAAATAAAATTTAATTTGAATGTTTCAAGTGTTGTTAAGGAATTTATTGAATAATTTTCAATAATTGCTTGTGTAAAACAATTCTGCCGTGATTTGGAAAAACACCGTTAACTGCAAAAAATCGAAAAATGAGTTTTTTATATCGTTGGAATCGTGAAAAAAAGATACACCTGATTATTGAAATAAGTTTTCTAAATTTTTAATAATTTTAAAAATAATTATTGCATAATTTTTGGAAAACACCGTTAACTGCAAAGATTGGCGAGTTGTGATTTGAGAGAGAGCGGTAACTGACCGTTAACTGCAGGCGTAAATCAGAGACGGCTAAATGCGTGACGTCAAAATTTGAGAAAACGCAGTAACTGGTAGTTGCGGACATGAACAAAATTATTGGACGGCGATTTCGAGCCTTCGTGATTTCGGAGAGGTCCGTAAGTGCTTACTGCGTTCTCCGGAATCATCGAACCCCGAGAAAAGAGGTTTGTGATTCGAGAAACGCCGTAACTGCACTTATTATTAGTTGCAAAATGCAAAATTATTATTGAAAGTCTGTATTTGTTATAATTATTGACAGTCTCAAATTAACATGAAGTTAAATTGTTAAGAAATGTGATAAGTAAAAATAATGTTTGTATGTATGTATGTATGTATGTATATTTGAACTCTCCCTTTTACGGGTTCGAGGGCCTCCGCTCCCTGTACATATGTTTACATTTCATCCTTAGTCTAACTTACTCGCTACTTATTTTCTAATGCATCGCCTTATATACCAACAATAATCTTAGTACTACTCTTCTTAAACTACAGACAATGAGCGATCTTCCCGGGCTTCCGTTTTCTTTTACCATCAGATTCATTTAGACCGATTTGAAAATTTTATTCGTTAGATTCCTTTAAACAGGATTACCCGTTTGGCTCTGCCCTGATCCCTTGCTTTCTCTTATTTCTTCCAGTTTTTTCATCCACATCACTCCCTGCCCATTACCATCCAAGATCCATCTCACACATTCATCCACACTCAACTGTCCATCTTCCTCTCCTGTACACCTCTCTAACACATGTGCCTATGACTCCACTTCGTACCCACATACTCTGCATAGATTGTCCTCTTCATCCATCCAATATCTACAAGCTCTCACTCCTTCTCCCATTCTAAACCGTATCACCCTATTCCATTTCTCTTCCTTTTTCATCTTTTGCAAATATTCTGGTTCCGTCACCCCTTTGACCATCATATACCATCTATTGTACTTCGAATCCATAATCTTTCTCCATCTCTCTTCTCCTTGTCTTACTAATAGCTCTAATTCAATGTTCTGCCAATCCACAACCCCTTCCTGTATATCACAAACACTCCTCATTTTTTTCCTTTCTTCCTCCCATTTTGAATTTCCCACATTGCCTCTCGTCTGCTTGTTCCGAACTTCGTCCAGCATACTTGTGCTATTCTGCTCCCCTCTCCCCTTTTCAGCTTCTCTTCAAACCTCCAGGCTCTCTTAATTTGTCTAGTTACCATTTTTTCCCTTCCTAGTTCTTCCCTTATCATGTATCCTGGACAACTCCAACTGACCCCCATTACCCATCTCAGAAATCTCTCATGTATGCTTTCCACTTTCCTATGTTCCTTCCATCCCCAAACCTCCACTCCATAACACAACACCGCCCAAACCAACACATCAAACAACCAAACCCTCATTCTCCAATCGTCCTTGAACCTTCTCTTTCCTATACCCCATACTTGGCCCATTACTTTACTCGCACTTTCGATTCTTTTCCTCACCTGCAAATCGTTTCCCCCTCCTGACTCAAACCAAAAACCTAGGTAACAGAACTCCTCCACAATTTCCACTGTTTGTCCGTTCATCTTCCAAACGTAACCTATTTTGTTCTTTTTATTTCTGAAGCACATCACCTTGGTCTTCCCTACGTTCACCGTCAGTTCTTTTGTTCCCACGTACTCTTCGAAAATTCTTATCATTAGGTTCATCCCCTTCTCATCGTCTGCTATTAGAACTACGTCGTCCGCGTATGCTAGGGAGTATAGTTTGCTATTACCCAGGATCGTCCCCCCTTTCCCTTTCTCCTTTAGCTTCTCCTCTAGGTCTGCCAGCAGCGAATTAAAAAGTAGTGGACTCAACGGGCACCCTTGCCTTAGACCTCTTCCTGTCCAGAAAACCTCCCCTTTTTCCCCGCGTATCTTCACCCTAATCCTGGTTTCAGTAAAAATTTCCTTTATCCTCTCCACCAGCCCTTCTTCTATTCCCCTCTCTTTCATTGCCTGCCATAACACTTTTCTATTTACTGAGTCAAAGGCTGCTTTGAAATCTACAAACAAAGCGACTAATTTCCCTCTTTTTCTCCCTAAGTTTCTGTTAACCAAGTAGTTGAGTACGTAAATGTTGTCAATTGTCCCCATCCCTTTTCTAAATCCCGTCTGGTTGTGTGGGATACTTTGCTTCTCTTCTATCTGGTTCTCTAACCTTTTTCTTAGAATTTCTGTGTATATTTTATAGCCCCCTTGCATGAGAGTGATCCCTCTGTACTCTTCTACCTTCTTACCCTCCCCTTTCTTAACAAGCGGTACTACCAGCCCTGTCATCCACTCCTCCGGCCACCCTTCTCCTTTCCAGACCTTGTTGCATATCCTCCACATCACTTCCCTAATCCCTTCTCCTCCATACTTTATCGCTTCGTTCTCCACTCCATCCTCTCCTGTGGCATTGTTTCTTTTCAGTCTATCTATCGCCTCATTCACTTCTTCTCTTGTTATTTCGTTCGCTTCCTCCATTTCTCCCTGGACTGTCTTTCTATTTTCCCCTTTGATCCTATTTTGTTCTCCCCCTAGCAGACCCTTAAAATAATCCGTCCATTCATCCATTTCTATTTCTTCATTCACGCCCTTCCTTCCTCCTCTTTCCCTGTTTATCACATCCCAGACCCTACCTTCTTTGATTGCTTTTTCTACTTCTTCCTTGTATTTCTCCTTTCCCCTTTGCTTTTTCCCTTCCAGCATCTTCTCATGTTCTCTTTTTCTCCTATTGTACTCCGCCTTCTCTATTTCTCCTTTCCTCCATTTTCTTACAGATTCTTTCATTCTCTCCTTACTCTCCCTGCATTCCTCGTCCCACCAGCCTCTCTTTCCCTCTTCTCTTCCTTCCTTTGTACCTATCTCATCCTTCACCTTCTCAATCGACCCTTTCAGCCTTTTAATTAACAAGTCTACTCCCTCCTCCTTTTCATATCTAACATTCTCCTTTTCCATCTTCTGTTCAAACACTTTTAATTTATCTACCCCCCAGACTCCCATTTTCGTATTCCTTTCCCCCCCCCCTCTTTCCTTTCTCCCTCTGCCACGCTTATGGACGCCACCTTTCAGTGTAGCTATTACTGGGAAGTGTTCTGACCCTATCTCATTCCCTACATTCATACTGCATATCATATTACTCATTCTTTCTTCCGCCAAGATGTAGTCTATTATTGTTTCTCCCTTACCTATAAATGTAATCTCTCCTTTCTCATCTCCTTTCATGTTGCCATTACATATAAACCATCCGGTTTCTCCTATTATGTCTAGTAACCTCCTCCCCTCCCGGTCTATCTCCCTATGTTTGGAGCTCCTTACATATGCCTCCTTTTCTTCATCCCAAGTCCCTCCCCCTTGCTCGCCAGTCCAGGCATTTAAGTCACCTCCTATCAAAACCAATTCTTCCTTCTTTTCCTCCATCCACCTCCTTATTACTCTCCAACCTTCCTCTTCCCCTCTTCTTCTATATACACAAACCACCACTATTTTGACTTTCCCTATTATAATCCTTCTTACCATTGTTCCCTCCTTTTCTTCCCTATCCTGCTCTGTTTTACCTTTTACTGCCAATTCTTTTCTCACCCCTGCTACCATGCCGCCCATTCCTCTACCTTTAACGTGTTCCTTTCTTGCTTCTTGCATTGTCCACACATACCCTTTAGGTAACAACCTTTTCATCCCCTTCCAATCTTTCTCATCCGCCCAGGTTTCACTCATCATAATCACATCCCACTTTTCTAACTCCCGCCAGAAACCTTCATTCTTGTTCTTCAAGCCTGACACATTCCAGAAAGCTATTTTCACTTTTTTCTCCTCCCTTCCCTCCCCTGTACTCCTTACTTCTCTTCCGCCTTGCTTTTTGGAAACCCCTCTGTTTGCTCTCTAGCCTCTTTTGTATCTTCCTTTCTTCTACCTTTCTCAACTCTTTTTCCCTTTTTCCTTATTTCTTCTACCTCCTCGTCCCAGACCCACTCCTCCCCATTTATCCATAGTCTGTCTCGCCCTATCCATACCATGCATCCCTTTTTCCTCTCTATCCATGCTCTCTGTTCTATTTGCCATCTCCTTTTCCTCTCCCTCCAAGTCAAATCCTCTTCAATTCTCTCCCTTCTTCCTTTCAATAATTTTTTGTTCTCCATAATTTTCTTTTTCTCCTCCTCACTCCCTACTTTTACTACAAACATTCCCTCTTTTCCTTCCTTCGTCATTCCTAATCTCTTAACTCCTTCTACCCTTACCCGAATTCCAATATCTCTCAGCAGATTTTTGATTTCAATTTCCCCTGTTTCACTCTCTATTTTCAATCCCTTGACTACTATGTTATTTTTTCTCTTCGCCCTTTCTTCCCCTTCCAACCTTCTTTCAATCTCACTCAGTCTCTTCTTCAATATTTCATTCTCATTTTACACGTTATCACTCCCTTCTACTTTTTCCGCACTTTCTCTTTCCTTCCCCATATGCTCATTCCTAACTTCTAATTTGCTTACCCGTTCTTCCAGTTGTTTTGTCTCCCTATTTGTCTGTTCGTCAATCTCTCTCTGTCTATTCTCTATGGCCTCTAATTTACCCCATACCTTGACTTTCTCCTCTTTCCAGAGTTTATCCCACTCTTCCCACTTTTCTCTTACTTTTCTCACTTCCCCCCTAACTTCTTTCCCCTGCCTATTCATATCTTCCAGACTCTTCCTAGTTTCTTCTCTAAATCCTTTTATGAGGGCTTCCAGCTTCTCAAACATCCCCCCATCCCGCCTATCTCTGTCTGGTGTTTTTCGTTTGATCTTAACTTTTTTGTTATCCTTATCCATTTCAGAATCATCTTCCCCTTCCTCTCTTTTTCTCTTATCTTCCCCTTCACTGCTAGTCGCGCTCACCTTTTTTTGCCATTCGTCCAGACTCCTATTAGAGCCTGCGCTACCTAGCCTGTTGAGGCGCTGTAAATTCGACGGTCTCCCTCGTTTCTGGCTCGTGCCTGATCCCCTTCTCTCTGTCGATCCGCCCCTGGCCGGTGTCTCGAACGCCTCCTCCTCGCTAGTGTCATATTCTCCCTTCTCCCCAGTAACCGCGCTCACAACCTCGTCCGCTCTTGCTTTATCTCCCTGCCCTCTGTCGCCCGTTTGTGGACTTCGAATGGTCGGCATTCCTACCTTACCAAAGAGTCCTCGATGTTTCCCGCTCTTAGCTTGCCTACCTCTTGCCCCCCTGCCCGACGACCACTTTCTACACCTAACCTCAAAACAAAATTTGCACGTTTCAACTTTCCTTTCTCACAACTTATTTTCACCCTTTACACACTTGCCTTCACTCACCCTTCTTCCTTTACACTTCCTCTCCACACTCACTGCCCTTTCTGCACCAACACACGCTGATTCCCTTCACCAGAGCCAAAAAACGCAACACTTGACACAGAAGAGTTCTCTCACGATCGGTACCGAAAACGGAAGCCAAAATAATGTTTGTAAATAATTTCAATTTTTGAAAGTGGAAAAAGTGAATTGGAAATTTTCAAAGAAAATTAATGAAACTGTTCTAAAAATTTGTTTCATTTAATACTTTTAATTGGTTTTCCAATTCAAAAAATATATCGATTTCTTTATTTATCTTGAAATAGATAACATTAATATCTATTTGGCTGATTTAAAAACAAGCGCAAGAAAGATAAAACAATTATGGATATGAATAATAATAATCTTATATGCAATATTTCATAATAATTATAATTCCATATTTAATTAATATTTTATAATAATTCCACTCTTTAATATTCTTTTTCCGTGAACGGCGTTCTCTCAAATCACGGCAGGCCTATTTCTGAGGTCCGTAATTCGAAGAGAGCCGTATCTGCCCGTTAGGGCGTTTTTCGAATTTCAGCATCCCAATCAATACCGTTAACTGCATTTTAGATAATTGATCAACATTTTTCAACAATTTTTATTGCAAGAATGAAAAGATCGTATGCAAATTAGTCAAGAACAACAAAAAAAATGCAGAAAATGGATAAGAATCCGCGATACACGCGAATAAAGATTCGAACAGTTTTCGTCGATTTTCTCGGCTTCGTTCATTTTGCAGTTAACGGTGTTTTCTCAAATCACGGCAGAATTGAAGTGTGTTAAAAAACTTTAAAGAACGTTTTCCAAAGTGTGACAAGGACAGAATGAGGATAAAAAAAATGTTGGTTTGCATCAAAGGGAAAAAAATACAGGGTTAGAAACCATTTTTGAACAAGACTCCTATTAGAAACCAGTTAGGACCATATAAGATTCCATCTGCATCCTATACGTTTTCTAAACGGCTTCTATTGATACCTAACTGTCATTTTTACTAGGGTAAGGTTTAAACGGAAACTTATTTCACGCAAATAAAAACGCTACGAAATTAGGACGCTGAATTAGGTCGCTCAATTTAGAACACGGAATTTAGGAAAAGTGTTACACTGGCTTTCTCTGACTATAGAGAAGATAGTTCAAGGTACTTGACTGACGGGACAGACTCTGACACACATTCAATAGACGAAATTAGCCCCCCTTTCTCAACAGCAGCAATGGCCGACGGAACACCTTCTCCAAGACCCTTATCCCCTTCTAATATGGGAACCGACGACCTCTTACGAACCATACTAGCCGAAATGAATGGACTGAAAGTGAACGTGGCTACACTAGCCAGGGAAAACGATAAACGACTTTCGGAAATACAATCCGTAGCTAGGGAGTGTGGAGTGAAAGGGAAAGTAGTCTCAGACAAGGATGATGACATTTTCACATCAGATAGAGATGAATCAGACGGTGAAGATGAGAAATTAGAAAAAATTACCCAAACACAACCCACAAGAACTATAAATACTACCATAAAAACAGAAACCGCATTCGCGTCACTTCACAAAAATTCTAAACGTGAAAACCAATTAAACCAACCACTTGAACAAAATATACCCGCGAAGGACATAATTAGGACGATTGAAGTTTTAAACGGACAAGATGATATGGGAATAGAAGATTTTATTAAATCTATAAAAAAAGCCGAAAAACAATGTTCTCAATCCAGCTTACTTTTAGACTTTATAATTGCTGAAAAAATCCAAGGAAACGCCGAACGAGCAATAAGATACTCGTCTATCCGCGGATATGACGATTTATACGAAACATTAAGACAACATTTAAAACAAATTGGATCAGTTTCAGCCCTAAGAAGCAAACTGGAAAGCTGTAAACAAGGAACTAACGAAACTACCCAAAATTTTAACTTACGATTTAGACAAACGGTCAATGAACTTAAGTACGCAGTACAATCAGAACACTCAAGTTCCAAAGAAAGAAAAATAACGATAAACATCGAGGAAAAAGAAAGCGTTAAAAGGTACATATTAAATGTAAGAAGAGAAATTGGATTACAAATTAAAGTACAAAACCCCATCAACTTACGAGAAGCCCAAAATATGGCGATAGAATCCGAGATATGGTTTAAAGAAGCCCAGTCGACACAGCAACGGATAGTTTCACGACCCCCAATAAGTGCTAGTATATGCCGACCCACACCACCACACATACAACGACTTCAAGCAAACACGACGCCAAGAGTTCCTAACCAGAACATCGCACTGGCCGACCGCACAAAGATGAAGTGTCACAAGTGTGGAAACCTTGGTCATTTTGCAGCACAGTGTTCAGCGAGACCCAAAAATTTTCAATACGGTCCATCTTTCAAACGGCCACCCCAGATCAGGACAATTCGGGAATAAGAAGACAACATAATGGACAGCAGTCAAATGACAGAAGAGGAAATAATAGAACAGATACAGTACGAGGACTCAGCCGAGTCTCAACAGTATGTGGACAATTATTATCCATTAGAGGAAGAAGAAGAGATGGCAGAGAATACAACTTACTAGTTGACTCAGGAGCATCAATTAACATCATAAAGGAGAGCGAATTACCTGACAAATTCGAAAAAATAGAATTCCGTAAAAAATTTGCAATGGGCAATGACCGACACCAGTCATCAGAAGCAGCCTATGTACCATACGCAAAGAAAAAACATCTGTTTCATATAGTAGATGACGATTTTCCTCTACCAGAAGCCGGAATTATTGGTCTACCTTTCTTTAAAAAATATCAAAGGTATGCCATAACATATTCCTAATTTCAGATGACATAAAAATGCCCCTATATAAGAATGGCAACTACATCGCTCAAAATACTGCAAAAATCTGCAGAATAGAAGCAGTAGAGGAAGACGGAAATGTTTGGATAGAAGAAAATGAATTAATTCCTGATGGAATTTACACCATAAAAAACCACGAAATTAGCGTACCGATTAACAATTATTCCACAAAACCCGTTTTGATACCAGAAACAATCAAAATGGAGAGAATTTTAAAAATACAGTCTCGAGACGAGACTGAGAAAAAAGAAGGAAGCGAGAAGCAAAAGATATCAGATGAAACAACATCAACCAGGATCGTGGAACTTGAAAAAATCTTGCAGTTATCTCATATCGAACCGAGTATAAGATGTCAAATACGCAAGATCATTCATACATATCAGGAAGTGTTTACCTTACCCGGTGACCCTCTACCCTGCACCACATTAACACACCACGAAATCACGCTAAATTCAGGCAAAGTAGTCAATTTAAAATCGCACAAGCTCCCTGAAGCTCACAGGAAATTTACCCTAGAACACACCCAAGAATTTCTAGAAAAGGGAATAATTAGACACTCGCAATCACCTTTCAACTCACTACTATGGGTAGTTCCTAAAAAAGGGAATAAACTCAGAATGGTTATCAACTATAGACAACTAAACAAAGATTCAGATCAGGATGCCTATCCCTTACCAGTAATAGACGATATCCTAGATCAACTCGAACAAGCAAAATATTTCTCAGCATTTGACATGAGTGCCGGATTTCACCAAATTCCCATGTCAGAAGAGTCAAAAAGATATACAGCATTCTCTACCTCTCAAGGACATTACGAATACAACAGAATGCCCTTTGGCCTTAAAAACGCTCCGGCCACATTTCAACGAATGATGGACAATGCTTTTAGAGGACTTATAGGAAAAGAATGCTTCGTCTATATTGACGACATCGTGATATTTGGAAAAACCATGGAAGAACATAATAGAAATTTAGTCACTGTTCTAGAAAGAATCAAACAACTCCAACTAAAATTAGAACCTTCCAAGTGTGAGTACCTTAGACCCGAACTCGAATACTTACGACACTTCATCACAGCAGAAGGAGTGAAACCTAACCCAGCCAAAGTAGAAGCAGTTCAAAATTTTAAAGAACCTAAAACCGTCAAACAAATTCAATCATTCTTAGGACTTGCCGGTTATTATAGAAAATTTATAAAAAACTTCTCATCCATAGCAAAACCCTTAACGAAGTCAACACAAAAGGACACTACCTTTGATTGGACACCCAAATGTACAGAGAGCTTTGATACACTAAAAAAGGTACTATGTGAATCACCCGTTTTAAAGTTCCCAGATTTCAAAGATACATTTACCCTAACAACTGATGCTTCTAACTATGGATTAGGAGCAGTATTATCACAACACGGACATACTTGCTTATTTATATCAAGAACGTTAAATAAAGCCGAGGAAAACTACAGCACCAGCGAAAAAGAATTACTAGCCATAGTATGGGCAGTTAAAAGATTAAGACAATATCTACTTGGAAATCCTTTTAAGATCCAAACCGACCACCAAGCTCTATTATGGCTCCATAATGTCAAAGACCCCAGTTCACGATTATTGAGATGGAGGTTAAGACTCGAGGAATATAAATATGAAGTACAGTACGTGAAAGGAAAAGAAAATGAAGCCGCAGACTATCTTTCAAGACTTTTTCCCATCCGAGAAAAAGATTTATTACGAGATGCCTTTGAAAACGCCCTCATAGACGAACTAGAAACAGAGTTACCTGAAATTGAAATTTTAGGGACACCCAGCTCTAGGCAGTTAGAAACACCAGAACCTATAATAACAAAGCCTAAAATCATTGAGATTAAAACACTAAAACCCAAAGAAAAAATCAAGGTACTCAGCAGAGAGGAATCAGAATCATCCACAGATTCTGATGTAGAAAACATAGAAGACGAGTCGCAAGAAACACCCGAGAATCCCCAAGTCAACCAAATGCTATAGGAAAATTATGGAAGAAAATTACTAAAGAAAGTATGCCAAAATATGACGAAGAAAATTGGTTAAAACATTTAGCTTGGATTATGGATGAAATTAGGGATAGAAAATTGACTCTAGTGCGACTGCAATTTGGAGATCCTTCATTCACTCCTGTACAAAAAGAACTAATTCAAGAACTAGTACAATTTCTGTCAAATTATTATTTAGATACAGGATTCCATTTATGTTTCTCGAATACTCGAGAGCTCACCAAAGCTGAAAAAGATCAAATCATGAAAGAGGCTCACTCGACTCACCTAGGAGAAAAGAATACCTTAGAACGAGCAAAGAAGATTGGGCTATGGTTAGGAATGGACGAACAAATTAAAAATTATGTCAAAAAATGTCCTATTTGTCAATTACAGAAAACCATCAGAATAACCAACCAAGCATCCAGCGTCTTACCCGACATCCCAACAAACCCCAATGACAAAATTGCCTTAGACATCTTTGGACCCTTAAAAGAAACCCGGAAAGGTAATAAATACATACTAAGTATCCAAGATAGATTAACAAGGTATACTGTCCTGCTGCCTTTGCAGAACGAAACAACAAGTTCAATCATTGACGGATTACTGGAACACTATATCTATATCTTTGGTGCACCTAAGACTATTTTATCTGATCAAGGACAAAACTTTCTATCTGAACTAATGCAGCAATTCGAAGAAGCACTTAGAATTCAGCATGTAAAAACAACAGCCTTCCACCCCCAATTGAACGGTAACATTGAGAGAATGCACTCTACTTTAAAAAACCTAATTAAAACCTCAATGGCCGAAAATAATAACGAATGGGATGATAACTTAAAATTTATTAGTTTTGCAATAAATACCATGAAAAACACAACTTTAGGAAAAACAACCTTCGAAGCTACGTTTGGTAGAGAACCCAATGTCCCATCTACAATAGCCCCATCAACTAATCTCACATACCAAGACTTGATTAAAAAATGGAAACTACAACACGACCGTAATATTATGAAAATGAAGGAGAGAATAGAACTAGAACAAGAAAAGACTAAAAAGCGATTAGACGAAGGAATAGTAAGAGCACATCCGATTTACAAATCAGGCGATAAAGTGAAAATTAAAAAAAATACTAAAGCCAATAAACTAGACCCTAGTTGGAAAGGTCCATATGAAGTAATAGATCTAATAGATAACAACAATATTAGATTAAGGGACAAAGACAAAATAATCCGAATACATATTGACCAAATAATGCCTTATTTTTCAGATGAAGGTGTTAACACTAATCTGCGCGATAATAATCTCGACTAGAGCAGGTTACGTATTAGAAGAACTTAAGGGAAACGTGTATGTCGAAGAGATAAAAAAGGTACATCTCTTCCATGAAGAATGGAGATTAATAATAGGTATAAACTTAACCACGACAGAACAAAGATTAGAAGCAATAGAACACACCCTAATGGCAGCAGAACGAGCTTGCGGAACTTCATGTGCATCAAAAAAAGAATTAAGGTTGATTAAAGGGAGATGTAACCGATTGACTTCTAAAATAACAATCCTTCACAAACTGCTCGGAAAACAAAGACAAAAAAGGGGTTTAGCTAATTTCATCGGCGATATCTCTAAAACCTTATTTGGAACACTATCCGAATCCGACTTGTCCCAAATAAATTCAGAATTCGATAAATTATACGCCGACAATAAAAATATAGCTTCAGTATTATCAAACCATACAAAGATTCTTAAACTAATATTAGATTCTTCATCAACAGAATATTCATCAATAAAGCAAGAAATCGGAAAGGAACTTGGTTTAGCACACAAATTAGCCCAGCAAAAAAGAAAGCATTGATACGAATTGAATTGAAAAGACTAAGACACCCTGCAAATCCCGCTTTGCGACAATGACGCATTGGACCTATGTGTCAATGCATGTCAATTCGTGATGACGGTATTTCAATTTTGAAACTTTCTATACGTACAAATACAGTGCGAAAGTCTGAAGTCAACGAATACACTTCAATGCGTCAGCACGCAAACGCTTTAACATTATTCAATGCGTCTGAATTCGTGAGAGTAAAATACACACTTGAATCCGCCCTAATGAGTCACGGCGAATTTCAGCAAGTGTTGATTTATACAATTTAATCCGTAACAGGAAGACCAACGTGTAGGGCATATAGAATTTATTGTAAATGTATAGCAAAATTGTCTCGTAGCTCAGTGGCGGGTACTCTGGACTGATACACGAGGGATCGCTGCTTCAAGTCTCGACGCATGCACTTTTTATTAATTTTTTTTTTAGTGACCTCGACCACGCATTCATACGAATTCACACGCATTCAATTCGCGCTGTCTCAATTCATCTATATGCGTCTCAATGCGTTCAAACGAATCAGAAAACGGGATTCACGCGCATTACAAAAATGTTAATTCGCCCCAATCCGTATCAATTCTTTATTTTTTGCTGGGAGGACAAACAGTAAATAATAATACCAAGGACAATTTTGTTAATACTAAACTCATACTGATCACACTTTTAATAGACGAAATGAATGAGGATATTAATACTGCTATTAAAGCTATCAATGATGGCAAACACGGGATAGCACACCCGCAAATTTTAACAGCTGCGATTTTGAAAAATACATTACAGGAGTTCGAAGACCATCATAGAACACATTATCAGTTTGATAATACAGAAGAAAACTATCAGCACATCCTCGACATCAGTTCACTCTCCGTAGCAATAGTTCAAGGACTTTTCACTTATATTTTAGACATACTCTATTGTCTATTATACCTGACCATGAATTAGTAATTAAATTCAGAGACACATACGTTCCCACAGACAGACAGATGACCGAAAATTGTAAAACAATAACGAGTTACCTGATTTGCAAACCAAACCAGCCGAATCTTAAAATAACAGATAGTAAAACTTGCGAAGCAAGCCTCTTCAAAAGATATGCCGATTTAAATTGTAATCAGTCTCCGTATTTACTGCATAAGGAAACGTTCATACCTATTTCCAATTGATATATTATATGTAATACCTCTTGTTAAAACAAATCTAGATATAAGTTGCGACAACAATTTAACGGTTGTAGAAATAATCAATCCTGTTAAAATAACAGGCAATAATTGTAAATTATATAATAATTATGACCAGATAGACCTACCTAAACATTTAGAAGAAAAGCAAACCGATTGGTTTAACATAACTTACGATATTAATTACGACGAACAGGACTTAAAAAAGCTAGAACAAAAGTTAATTCAACTCCCCAAACAGATAAATAACGATGAACTTAAACAAGCGCGTTTAAGTTTAGACGACACCGAAAATACGTTGAAAAATATAGCTAATCACCGGCGTATGAAAACATGGGTAGAAACTGGTTTAGACTGGCTCAAATATGTAGGATACTTCTCGTTGTCATTATTGCTCTTATGGGCACTAAACAAATGTGGCATTCTTGAATTGATTAGAGCATTATTCCCTACAAAACTCTGTTTATTCTGCGTTAAAACTAAGAACCAGATTACCCCACAAATTGTAACCTATACTATTTTCACTC
The DNA here is from genome assembly GCA_932178445.1 of Andricus quercusramuli. NCBI lineage: Eukaryota > Metazoa > Arthropoda > Insecta > Hymenoptera > Cynipidae > Andricus > Andricus quercusramuli. The sequence goes on from CAKNXH010054083.1 coordinate 43,985, forward strand.
AACCTTTAATGAACTCAATGGAACCGATTAAGCCTAGAAAATTTAAAATAGGTTTAGAGGACTAAAACTTGTCTAAAAAGGGGAGTGTTACACATTTGGACTTTGACCTATATTATTGTCCCACATCTACTCTGCCTTTCCTTTTGAGGTAAGCCCACATATTAATGCTAGAGTATAAGTAGGACCGGGCGTGTGGCCCTTCGTCAGTTCTAATCTTGCTCTTCGATTGTAAACCTGTACTTAATTATAAAAGAATAATAAAGAAACACCGAATTGCCTAAAAGCAATTCGGTTCCTTTTTAAAAATTTAAGTTATCGTTTTTACGCATAACACTTAATTGAAACAAAATTTTTTTTGAAAACCCATCCTGAATTAATGATCACGAAATCTGATAAAGGAGGTTAAACGGTTGCAATAAATAGGGTTGCTTATATTCAAAAAATGTTAGACATTCTAAATGATGATAATAGTTTTCAATTGATCACGAATAATCCCACTAAAATGCTACAAGAAGCAACTTTCAAAATTTTAGATAGAATGAGAACTAATAAATTTTTGGAGAATAATATAGAAAGATGCGATATCGATACAACTGGTACAAATCTCCCTTTAGCATATGCTCTTGTTAAAGCTCACAAAGAGCATTACCCTCTAAGGCCTGTTATTTCAACTATAGGTTCTCCGACTAGAAAATTAGAAGAACTGTTGAGTCAAATTATTAAAAAATCAATTGGAATCTCTAATACATCAATTAAAAACAGTCATAGTTTCTTAAAACTAATTAAAAAAGTAAAAATTCCGTTAGAGCACATTTTTGTCTCTTTTGATGTAGTTGCTATGTTTCCAAATATTCCTTACGAAAGAGTAGAACTGGCCATACAAAAACGTTGGAATTTGATTGAAATTAATACTAAAATTCCGAAAAAACATTTTCTTGATGCTATAAAGTATGTTTTTCATTCAGTATATTTCAAATTTAATAATAATTATTATAAACAAAAATTTGGAACTCCTATTGGATCAGTTTTATCACCTTTTTTGGCTGAGATTGTTATGGAAGACTTAGAGAATGAGGTTTTAAAAAAAATTGATTTTAATATTGATTTCTATGCAAGATATGTTGATGATTCAGTACTCAGTGTACATAAAAATAACGTTAACACTCTTCTTAATGTTTTCAATAGTATACATCGAAGATTACAGTTCACAGTTGAAATTGAAACTGAAGGAAAATCAAATTTTCTAGATTTGACTTTAATAAAAACAGAAGAAAGACAGATTATAAGTGACTGGCATCGAAAAAAGATTTGTTCAGGTAGAACACTTAGGGCCGGTTTCATCAAATGTGATTAAATTTTAATCCTTGATTAATTAAAGTTAATCAGTACCTCGCGTTCCACCAACTTTTAAACCACGATTAAGAAAGCCTAATCGCCGTTTAACTTAATCGGCTATTTTCAGCCGGTTAGCGACTTAATCAGTGATTAAGGGGGGTCAGCATAACCTCAAGTTTGAAGTGCAAGTGAAGTGCAGCAGTTGACTTTGAAATATGGATGAAATCTATAATGATATTTTATCATCATCTGACGACGAAGATGATATTCACATTGTGAGAAGGCCACGAGTAATTAATGAACAAATTAATTACTTCGAAACTTTGGATGATGTGGAATTACTGAAGCGATTTCGGTTATCAAAGAACAGTGTTGAAACGTTGCTTCTTGAAATCGAGCCCAACTTGCAACATGCTACACATAGGTGAATTTTGAAGAAAATATAGTACTGTTAGTAAAATTGTTACTGGTGTCAACGATAAGATTTCTGTCAAAAATTTAAAATTATTTATGTTTTTTATTTTAAAGGATTGATTATTAATTATGAAGATTTCAAAATATGTCGAAAAAGAATGAAGAAGATTGTGGGATCATTTTGTTAATTTTGGAGGATCTTCAATTGTGTTGGGAAAACTGAATTATTATTTCACAACATATTTTGAAATTATAGAGGGTTCAGAAGAATTCGAATATCATTCAAATTTCGAGAAGATTTCAAACGATGCTAAACGAAATTGCGAAGTTTAAAGATTTCCGAAAAAGAAGCTTCTAATTAATTTTGAAAGACTTCAACAGCATCAACGAAAATTGTTTAACATTGCTGAGATAATTAAAAATTACTTTTTGTTCTTTTGAATGATTTTGAAAAAACTGTCGAAGCAGTTGAAACAATTTTCTAAAATTTCGATAAAAAAATTTTGAAGATTTTTAAGCAGAAATGTACAATTTTACAAGATTATGAATTTCTTGAAAAAGTCGAGTGGGTTCAACAGATATCTAGAAATTTCGAAGAGATTCAAAAAGAATTTCGAACTGAAAACATTTCAAAAAAACTGAAAGAAACGGTAGATTATATGAAATTTCTAAAAATAAAATTGAAGCTTTTTGGAGAATATTGTTAGGTTTCAAAAGAATAACAACATTTTCTGAAGGTTCCTGGCAATATTGTAAATGACTTTTTATATGAAGAAATTAATTTAAAGACAGTATTTGAAGAGATTTGACAACCTTTTCCAATTTGTGAAAAAAGAATGTGCGAGATTTCAAGGCGATATATATATATATATATATATATATATATATATATATATATATATATATATTCGGTTTCGGTTTTGATTCCTTTGGAATAGAACCGAAGGGCTTATGACAAAGCCTCCGAACGCGTCCTCGGGTTGCGGATAGAGGGTCCCTGTACCAAGGGTTTCTGCTGAATATGGTTACAGTAATTAATAAGCAGTCGCGGAAAATTGTCCAGGGATGGTCCCGAAGGAATAACCCCCAAGCGAAGGCGTGAGAACCGTGCCGAAAGCTGAATGTCACCTGGGTGAGGTGTCTCTAACGGTGATTCTGGGAAATCGGCGACTCTCAGAGTATATAGCCTTATCCTTGCATGCGGGGCTCTACAAGGATGGACGAACCCTTTCCCTAGCTGCGAGCGGGTGCAATTTTTCAGATTAGCACCCGCTCCCGGCGAAATCCTGCAGTTGTCCTTATGACAAACTTTTAACTATATATATTCGAAAAATTGTTGAAGATATTCCAAAGTTTTTAAAATATTTAAAAGTAACTTGAAATCTCCAAGGATTCCAATATATTAAGACTGAGAAGTGAATCTTTGAAAATATCGTTAAAATGTAGAAGTTTTTTAAGAATTTCGAACACTTCAAGCCTGCAAGCAATTTATCGAATGAAAAGTTCAATGTTTTGATAAGTAATAGTTCTGTCCATGTTTTGAAGACATTCATTTTTCTATAAATTTTAAAACAAATTCTTTTTTCCGCCGTTGATTGTAGGTGGAGATGATGCTGAAGTCTTCAGGAACAGAAAAGGATACTTTTCTATAAACGTGCAGGCCGCTTGTGATGCTCATTTGAAGTCACAAATATTGTCCCTGGCGGACCGGCCGAACGCAAACATTACGCTACAGCGTAACGGTAAAGTAATGGTAAAGTAATGGTAAAGTAATATGGCATTATAATTGATAAAAGAAACAAAATTAATAT
>CAKNXH010054084.1:5409-25447 GCA_932178445.1 Andricus quercusramuli
AAAAAAAAAAAAAAAAAAAAAAAAAAAAAAAAAAAAACAGGAACAGTAGTGCGCCGAGTCCGGGCCAAACTCTGGCTCTTCCTCTTAAAACATGAGTTGCCATAGTGAAAGTCACAATGGACCCAGTGATGCGCCTTTGGTGGGACAGACCTTGGCTTTTCCTATTGAAACATGTTTAGCCAAAGGAAAGACGAAGTTGGGAACAGTAGTGCGCCAAGTCTGAGCCGATCTCTGGCTTTTCCTCAGAAAACATGCTTTGCCGTAATAAAAGTGACACTTGGTCCAGTAATGTGCCAGCACTGGGCCAAGTATTGGCGGTAGATCGACAAAATTGAATAGCCAATATAGGCAGCCAGTACGGGCACAACACTGGGCCGATTAAAATACCGATATTGGCCCAATAACATTAGCCGGTCTTTGGCTGCCGAAATTGGACCAAGCCTGGGCCGTGTGTTCAGTTCCGGCAATTCGCACTTGGGTTATGTAATTTATATTCCCGTTAACAGTTAATTTTTTGTTTTTTTAATTCAGATGGAAATGAAGTTCATTTTATCATGAATAATTTTCGCAAAAAAGCTAGAAAAAGATTCATAATCAAAAAATAAAATTCAAAACAATCTAACTTTTCCGCTCATTAGAGACAAAATAACATAATGAAAAAAGAGGGGAAAAGGGGAAAAAGTCAACCAAAAACCAACCTCTCACTTTTTTCTTTTTCCGTCCTTTTTATACTACGAGGGAACCAACATGTTTCGAGGTCAATTTAAACCTCCTCATCAGGGATTATGTATAGGGATAACTAAAGGTATGAGTAATAAATATAACTGTAAAGAAAACATTTGTTTAACATTCAGTGTAAAATATAAATTCATTGAGTTTAATGTAAAAACAAAAAATTATTTATTGAGAAATTGATTGTTTTTAATGGAATGTAAATTTTACTATTATTCATTCAAAGAAAATTACTTTAACCAATTAATTATTCTATCCCAAACTTTGTTATATCTTGAGAGGTCCTTCTTTAAATTGATAGCTTTTTACCTTCTCTCTTTATAAATAACATTTCCATAAATTCTCTCTTTTTTTTTTTTGTTTTTTTTTTCACGATAAGAATTTTAATATCATCCCTGGCGGACCGAACGAACGGAATGGATACGCTACAGCGTATCCTTATAGTATCCACATCGTATCCTCTCCGTATCATGCAAGAAAAACTCATTAAAAAAGAAAGATTAACATTTCACTTGTTGAAATTCGGATTCTACGTGAAATTTTGCGTTAAGAGGTCACGGAGTAATCGCAATAGTTTTTCTTGCAACATTAAAAACTTTTAATAAATATAATACTCATCGATGACGTGCGCTGAAGGCGACTTCGAACGCATCGTCATTCAGTAGCAGTTCATAGGCTTTATCCGTCGACGATGCGTTTGAAGTCGCCTTCAGCCCACGTTATCGAGAAGTATTATATTTTTCTAAAGTTTTTAATGTTCCAAGAAAAACTATTGCGATTACTCCGTGACCTTTTAACGCGAAATTTCACGTAGAATCCGAATTTTAACAAGTGAAATGTTCATCTTCCTTTTTTAATGAGTTCTTCTTGCATGATACGGAGAGGATACGATGTGGATACTATAAGGATACGCTGTAGCGTATCCGCTCCGTTCGTTCGGTCCGCCAGGGATTCCAATCAAAATCATGAACGTGTGTAATCTTATGTTTTGAAAGGACTGAGTGATACCTAGAACTTCTGTGAAAATTATTTTCATGTACATTTTTTCTAAGTCTAAGTGTCTTTTTTGATATAACTTGCATTGCAATCCTTGCAATTATTTTTGTAAATAACACATTTTCTGTCCAGCTTTTCATATCTTTTCCCATCTTTTCCAAATTTACAATCATATTACTCTTGAAAGGAACTCTATAAATAGTATGTAAACCTAATTATCCTAACCCATGAATTTTGCATTTGATCAAAAAGTCTTGCTGTAAAATTTTTGATCTCAATTTTTTACTAATTAAGTAAAATTGTTTAATATTTTTCACAGGTCCAGGTAATGGTATTGATGTGATAGATGGACCTGTGCAAAATATTAAACAATTTTACGTGATTAGTAAAAAATTTAGATCAACAATTTTACAACAAGACATTTTGATCGAATGCAAAATTAAACAAATATAAAAAATGCCGCATTGGGAGAAAATCTCAAAAATGTTTTTCAACATGGAAAACCAAGGTGAAATAATTTTTCTATCGATCAATGATTATTTCTTTTGTTAACCTCGTGAAAATAACTTTCCGAAACCCTCAGGAAAAAGTAAAATTGGCTAACTGTATCAGGAGTTATGTACAATTGAATGTTATCAGTCGGGGTGAGTCGTCGAAAATTCGGGCCCCTATATCTTGACAACTCGTTATACTAGGTGTGCCCCCTTCACAGGATTTGAAGAGGTCCATTAGCACTACAATCTGGCAGAGTTTGAATGAGATAGGTGACGACAAAATTGTAGGAGGGGACACTTGGGGAATTTTAACCCAGATATTAATAGTACTCAAGAAGGCGAACAAAATATTCTCATGACTTTTTTTGATAGAAGAAAAATTACCGGAGTTATAGCATTTACAAACCCGGTAACAAGCGTTGAATTCAGAAGAATTAAAAATTTGTATTCCTATGAATACGCGATTTTTCCTCCGTCTAAAAATCCCCCAACGGGAAAAGAAAAAGTGCAAATCCTATTCCCCTCAATCGACGTAGTAAAATTTAATGGAAGCGTATTAAAAAGAATTAAAAATTAGAAGAGTGTAAAAGAAGGAATAGAAAAGATTAAAATAATTTCGCTTTGAGAACGCTATATGGAATTGAAATTTATGGATTGTTTTCTCATCATTAAATATTTTATGTTTTATGATATTATATTTATTTTATGATTTATTATATTTTCATTTGCATGTGATAAAGAAAAAGCCAATCAGAATTATATAAACTTGCTTTTATTAATATATGTAATATTAATATTTTTACCAGTGCTCTATTATAAATAATTACAATGCTTAGAATATGTTTAAAGTTTGTTTTTAAAAAGCAAAACACTATGTATTAAATTTTACTGATACAAAAAATGCTTACTATAAGACTAGTTTTAAAATTGAATAGTCTATTTCTTATTGCTTATTGCTTATAAAATATTTTCAACGCGCATATAAATCATTAAGTTTAAATAAAGAACACAAATTCAAATGTCATTCATATTATTTGTATCATTGAATAAAGATTCACTCTTTGGTTTCGCCGCGTACTCATTGCAGGACGGCTTATAAATTACCTCAACTAACTCCTCTTGGTGAACGTTGTTTAATTCCATAAAAATCCGGCTATTGTCACTCTCAGATCTCGAGTTATTCCATATTGAATAGTCCTCCTTCATGGTTTTGGAAACGTAACGTTGTAACGAAGTGATATAATATAAACCTATTATAATAGAATTGAAAAAGGTTTTAGGATTTGCCAGAAATTTATAAAGATTCCAAGACATTTTTAGTGATTTAAGAAAATATAAAGGATTTTAAGAGATTTCAATAGATTGTAGCGAATTTCGGAAGATTTCAAAGGATTTTCAAAAAATTTACAGGATTTCAGAGAATTCAAATGATTATGCAGTGAAGGAATTAATAATTAAAGATTATTTTTAAAGGATTTGAAAATAATTAAAAAGATTTCAAGAGATTTAACAAAATGTACATTCATTATTACTGTAATTTTATATTTCTTCCTTTTTTTAGTATTAATTATTTATTTTATCACACATTTCAATAACATTATTAAATAATTATTCTTTTCTTATACTACAAGGAAGATTATTATAATTATTTAAAATAATTATACCATATTATTATCAATGTACATATTTATGATGCACTTATTTAACCTTTTTTTCATTATTAAATCGTTTTATAACTTATACATTCAGAAAAGATTCAAATTTATATTTATTTACATTTTAATCATTTATTTCAACGTTTAAAAAAATGCGTTAATCTTTGCTAACATTGAGGAGAATACATTACAAATAAAATCGATTGAAATGTGGGAATTAAAATAATTTTAATTCGAAAGAGGCAGACTTGAATTGAATAGAATTAAAATTTCAAAATTTATATTCCACATGAAGGAATTAAAAAAATTTATTACACATATTTGAGAACGAATTAGAAGGAATTAAATGAACTCAAGATATGACCACTTCTGCGGGATACAAAACATCTCTGTGAGGTGTGCCTACCGGTACAATTAGAAGGAATTAAATATATTGAAAACACGTTCTCTTTTTGGGAATAGGAAACTATGCGGCTGTCGCTGTGGGAATAGAAGTGAATTAGTTTCGGAGATATCCTATTCTTATAATGGCATTTTAGACAGATGGAAGAATCGCGCATTCAAAAGAATAAAATAATGTTCACTTTTACGCTGAAATCTGAAAATATTAATTCTTCTGAATTCAACGCTTGTTACCGGGAAATCCCTGGCGGACCGAACGAACGGAGCGGATACGCGACAGCGTATCCTTATAGTATCCACATCGTATCCTCTCCGTATCATGCAAGAAGAACTCATTAAAAAAGAAAGATTAACATTTCACTTGTTGAAATTCGGATTCTACGTGAAATTTTGAGTTAAAAGGTCACGGAGTAATCGCAATAGTTTTTCTTGCAACATTAAAAACTTTCAAAAAATATAATACTTATCGATAACGTGGACTGAAGGCGACTTCAAACGCATCGTCATTCAGTAGCAGTTCATAGGCTTTATCCGTGGACGATGCGTTTGAAGTCGCCTTCAGTCCACGTTATCGATAAGTATTATATTTTTTGAAAGTTTTTAATGTTGCAAGAAAAACTATTGCGATTACTCCGTGACCTTTTAACGCAAAATTTCACGTAGAATCCGAATTTCAATAAGTGAAATGTTCATCTTCCTTTTTTAATCAGTTTTTCTTGCATGATACGGAGAGGATACGATGTGGATACTATAAGGATACGCTGTAGCGTATCCGCTCCGTTCGTTCGGTCCGCCAGGGTAATTCCAAGAAACACAACGAAAATTAACATTTGAAGCCAAACAACGCACAATATGAAAAAAAGTCGAGAGAAGAAAAATGTTTCTTTTTGAACAGCCTACAATATTGTTATGAGACTTTTTTTAATTTTCTTGAAAAATCGAAAATTCCCATTTTTATGGCACACAAGAATAATGAAAAATCAAAAATTCCATTTTGCGGTCAAACAATACAAGATATAAAAAAAGATGAATAGACAAAAATTGTACACTCAAAAAAGATCTACAAATTTGTTATTAATCACTTTTTGATGGGACGCGTAGTTTTTATTTCATTTCTAAAAAACTGATTTAAGAATAAAACTAATTAAATTTTTGGATAAACGACACAAACCACGAACAAAATATAATGAACAAAAGTTGTTCACTCAGAAAAGAGCTGCAGATTTTTCATTAATCATTTTTTGATAGGATTCGTAATTTTTGTTTCAATCGTGAAGAATAACATTAACAATAAAAAAATTTTTTGGAAAAACGACGGAAGCTACAAAAAAGATAAATAGACAAAAGTTGTCCAACCAAAAAGACCTACAAATTTGTTATAAACTTTTGTTATAAAAATACATTTAGAATAAAAAAAATAACTTTTTGGAAAAACAATACACGCTAAATGTTATTACATTTTATCTAACAAATTTTTTCGCCTAAATTACATTTACAAATTTTCTTAGAACCACCCAGCCAACACAGTTACTAGTCCGAATAGTCACATAATTGTAGCAAGATTCAGAAAACCAGTCACTGGTGACTTCCCTGCTGCCCTGGCGGACCGGCCGAACGCAAACATTACGCTACAGCGTAACGGTAAAGTAATGCTAAAGTAATGGTAAAGTAATATGGCATTATAATTAATAAAGGAAACAAAATTAATATGTAAACTGTTGCAATTATAATGAAACGTTGAAATTTACGTTCAACGGTCATGCCGAAATTGCAACAAGTTGCTTTTGCAGCATTGAAAAATAAAAAAACATAGTGACCGTCATTGCAGTAAGGCCCCTGCATATTGGCAACCCGCTAACGTGGCTTTAAGTGGGTTGCCAGTCTGCAGGGACCCGACTTGAATGACAGCCACTTTGTTTTTTTATTTTTTAACGCTGAGAAAGCAACTTGTTGCAATTACGGCATGATCATTTAATGTAAATTTTAACGTTTTATTATAATTGCAACAATTCACATATTAATTTTGTTTCCTTTATTAATTATAATGCCATATTACTTTACCATTACTTTAGCATTACTTTACCGATACGCTGTAGCGTAATGTTTGCGTTCGGCCGGTCCGCCAGGGTATCCTGTTTTGTGACGCATTATTTATTGATAACTCGGTGACGCGCCGTCTCGCCGAGTTTCGTACCCGTTTAAAGAATTTTTCGCGCCTACCTTTTTTTGGCTGTTCATGGAATCTCCATTTTGCAGTGCCAAGTCGTCCCTACGTTTATATCACCAAGCTTTGAGGTGCCCGCTGTTCCCGCAAAAATAGCATTTATCGATTTTTCATTTTCTAAGGGTGCTGGACATGACCTATACTGGTGCCCCATTTGCCCACAATTATAGCATGAACCTCGAGGCCCTGCTACCAAGGCCGTAGCCAGAAAAAATTTTCGGGGGGGGGGGGGAGATATGCAGCAGAAAAAATTTCGGGAGGAGGTTATGCAGTGGCACACAGGTGAGTATATGTATATTATGTACATGTTTCAAAAATTTCGGGCGGGGGGATCAAACAGGCATCACCCCCCCCCCCTAGCTACGGCCTTGCCTGCTACACGGATTTTTGGACCCTATTTACCCTGTATGTGATTAACCCTATGATTTCCAAAATATCGACTTCTATTTTCTGCCCTCGAAAGGAGCTGATTCTGCGCCAGTCGTGCATGGTGACTATCCACGTTGTGATATTCAATTTTAGCTTGGCGGCGCACAGCATCGCGCAACCCCAATTCCCATTCGACAGAAACTGTATGGTTAATAACTTCTTGAAGATTACTGATCTCACGATGCGATACTTTGTTCTCCAATTGGTCATTTAATCCCCGTATGAAGCACTGAATCGCGTCTTGATGGGACGTTAGCTTCATTTCGCTAGCTACCGTTCGATTTTCGTAACTTTTTTTCAAAGGCCTCTAGAATGAGATGTAGAATAGCGCTAACTCGCATGCCGTAAGCCAAGCCTGTTTCATCGCGTTTTTGTGACACCGTTGACAACTCAGCCTGCAACTGTGGTGTATTACGGGTTGGGCAATAAACGGCCTTCAAAACAGATAGTAAGTCCTGCAAGGTGTTCATATCTCCGTACAAGAGGTACTCGCCCGCGTCACCCTGTACTTTAGCGCGAATTGGCGCGAATCAACTGAGCGAGGAAAGCGCGATTAGCTGGGTGGACGGCTTCGGCGGCGCTTCTATAACTCTTCTCGAAGCTGGGAAAACTCACGGATTTGCCTTCAAAGCTAGGGATCAATTGTGCCGCGGTTTTTAGATCGACAAACATTCTTAGTTTCCTGGCCCGGAATTAACAGAGCTTGAGTCAGAATGGCCATTTAATAAAATGTTACTATTTCCACTTCCGCCATACTCAACTATTTTGGGTCGCGATTTATTGGAGCCGTCAGTAATTATAGCGTTGGGAACTCTGTCAATTGGGGCTATTTCCCTAGGGGGGACGACTATCAAAGAATTCGCGCTTTTCACTTCTCCCTCTACCGACACAGACTTATTACCCGCAGCTCGACCATTACGTTTGCGTCCACGAGTCAGAATTTTGGACGATTAAAATTTAAAATAATCAAAATTATGAACCTGACCTGAGACGAATGATGCGCTGTTGGGATTTTATGCTACGCAAAATTGAAAATAAAGAAAATCGCCAGAAAGTTCTTAAAAATCAGAAACATACAATCGGATGGCAGAATTGCAATGCCGTTTACTGTCTATATTTTCGCTGCGTATAGATTCCGTTTGACGTAAACTATGGTGAGCAAATATTTTTATAAGGAAGTTGATTAGATGGTATACGCTCTGAAAGTTCGCATTTAATTTATTTCGTAACAGCTGGAAAAATCCTAATTTTTATTTACGTATGCTAGATCTAAGGAACTTCAAATTTTGTATTATATTCTTTTCACGCTGTACTGATTAAGTGCAAAATTCCACTGTTGCAATAAAATAGGCTAGTCTAGTTGAAACCCGATTGAATAGCCGAGCAACTAAATTTCAATCGAATATTTACCCTGAGAGACTTTACCAAACGAATATTTTAATGAAGCTCATAGAAATATAAAGACATTTTGTCCACTATTTACTTATATATTTTCAAGACACATCCTATAGCCTAACGCTAGAGTTCAACACCCAAAATTATTAAAAATATTTCCCGCTTTGAAATTAAAACATTGTTTATACAATCGGCATTACAAAAATGGTAGTTATTTCGCACAATGTATCTTCCTTTCCTAATTCCGTTCTTCTACAATAGAATCATCTATATAAGCCGTATATATCATGACAATCCCAACCCTGTTTTCTATAATGAAAGCAAGCGACTTACCGTTTTCAAAGATGGTGAGGCGGCAGTAAAATTCGGACACAGAAATATAAAACCCCGATGTGTTGCCTCTTCGCCGTGTGCTGGCATGGATCTCTGCTCCTCCTCTGGAAACTTTTAGTCTTGATTCTCCCAACAGTGCACAGTATGTTTACTGTACTGTGCTAGCTCGTCCTCTCGTAGCTGGTGCGTCCTCTCGTAGCTGGCTCGTCCTTTCGTAGCTGGCTCGTCCTCTCGTAACTGGCTCGTCCTCTCGTAGCTGGCTCGTCCTCTCGTAACTGGCTCGTCCTCTGCTTTAATACTCTTGGTAATTAACGATGAATTAAGACGATGATTAGAAACAAAATCCGATCGTCCTCAACTCTGGCATTCGCCCTAAGTCCCAAGGAAAAACCTGTACTTCAGGAAAACCCGGGCAGAGTCAGTAGCAGCTTCCCAGTAAGAAGGCTTGCATTGATCGGGATTAAAAAATGTAATTCACTTCAATACCTGATTTTTCCGGTAGTCTCCTAAACCACCGGGGAAATAGGTATGAGAAAAAATCAATCTCCTTCAATGCACCTTGAAAAATTTAACAAAACAGTACTGAAAGGAATTTAAAAATACGAAAATCCGTAGTCAGGATCAATAAAATTGAATCCCTGCCAATGAACGTCGAAAATTGCACAGAACGGTACTGAAGAGGATTGAAAAGTTCGAGTTAATTATTTATTTACTACTCAATAAAATATATACATTGAACAGGAACCATTTTTTACAATCTTTGATCAGTTAAAGATTTATATATTTATTTATATTTTTATTCATTTAAAGATACCAAAAATCTTATTCATAACATTAACGAAAATTGAAACTTTAAAACTTATATTCCAGAAAAATGGATTTAAAATATTTATAAACAGATATTTTCTGAAGGTATCAGTGGGAATTAAATCCATTTCAAATATATGCTACATTTTGGAATTCGAAACAATATCAGAAAGATTTATTCTGAAGGTATTAGAGGGAATCAAATAAATTTAAAATAAATTCTACTTTGTGGAATTAGAAACAATTCAGTATACATATTTTCTGAGAGGAATGGAAGGAATTAAATAAATTTGAAATGTATCCTACTTTACGAAATTGAAAACAATTAATTATCGATATTTTTTGAAGGTACTGTAAGGAATTAAATAAATGTAAATTTTGTCCTGTTTCTTGAACACAAAATAATTCCGAGAGTCGTTGTTGTCGCTATGGGAACTGCAGGGAAACAAATTTTTAGAAAAAGTATTACTCTCTTGCGGATTGGAGGTCGGTGGAAGAATCAGGTTTTAAATAAGATAGAAAAATGTTCATTTTGTCGGTGAAATCGGAATTTCACCATTCTTTTCAATTCAAGCCTTCTTACTGGGTTCCTCTGAATTGTGATTTGAAGTTTATTTCCGAATTGACACGCACTATTTTTCAAGCACTATGAGCACTGAAAGAATTCCACTGGCGAAATTGAAAGCGCAAAATTTTCCACAATTTCTTGTCCACATGAATTTATAGTATTTCTATTCACTGGCACAATTTATATTCTTTCTTCTATGAAAGATTCAGTTCACATCGCACTTCCCGCACCTATTTATATTACCCGTTGCACGAAAAGTCACAAAAGTCACTAAGTCCAATGCTTGAAATTCGCGGTTCGCGAAAAGCACGAGTTTAGCAATCCCGGACCACTGTCACCATAAATGTTACATATGCATCTGGTCGATCCGGTAGGTTTCCTCCATTCCAGCAGGGTTCTGCAAATAAGGCACTGAATTGCGTCTCGTGCACTGTGCGGGATAATTCAAACGATGAAATCAATTTTCATGCTAAGAGAATGAAAAGAAGAGAATGTTCACCCATCAAGAATATGAAGGTCAAGCAAAGAATTGGAAACGATTATTTAGGAATCAGAATTGCTTGTTTATTCATTGGATTGAAATTTGTCAAAATTATTCTAAGTGCGTGACAAAAGAAATTTGGACGAACCGAAGAAAACGCCGAAGGTACAAGTGTTCGCTTTCGAAGCCGAAACAATTCTGTCAAGATTTTTGACGAACGAAGCGCAACCGCCCCGGTATTGCCTGTCCCCTTCACGTAGGTCCCCAAGACCCTCAAGACACTTCTTATTGCTTCTCTGCCCAATTAGCTTCATTTTTGGGTTGAGCTAAGAGCGCAAACCAATAAGAGTTTGTTCTCTGATCCCTTCCTTTTTCGCTGCCAGTTTCCTTCTCGCCTCGGGAATTTCCCTAATAGGCGCAAAATGAGCACATTTGCACATTTGCAGATGAAGTACAGAGTAATACTAAGGAGACAAATCTGTATATTACGAAAACTTAAGATTTTTACATTTCTACGTGAAAGTTGAAATATTTTACTTTTTAAAATACGCGATTTTTTTATCAAACGAAATGCACAACATATTGAATATATTATCTCAGAAATCAATTCTTTTCTATTTCACAGCGATCATCACACTTGTCAGACTTGTTTTGAACTCCCTGCAGGTGGAAATATTGTCAGTTCATTTCATTCCTTGCAATCTTAGTGGATCATGACAGTTCTCAGAATAATTTTGAATTCCTTAAAAGCGTTCTTATTTTCCATTTATTTAATTCCTTTGGATCTACTTACTACAGTATTCCACGCTAAAGCCTTACTTCCGGCTTATTCTTCGTTTCCAAAATCCGTTGACTTTCGAAATAGATATTCATTTTTTCTGTCAGCCTGTGTGTGCGTGCGTGTGTGTGTGTGTGTGTATGTGTCTAGGGTGTCCTGCGAGAACTCTGGTTCCTTTTAGGGGGGGGGGGGGGATCTCTAAAAGTAGATCCTGTATCTGCCTGTATCTACTGGCGATCCCAGGCCAATAAGTCGGTTCTTCTCAGCTTTGATCCAGAACTTCCAAAATCCTTTGCCTGATTCGAGCCTGCTTGCACCGTTCAAAAAAAGGATCCTCCAGGTTAAAATTTCAGAACCGAGCCCTTCCAACTGGAATTTTTTTCCGAGGGGTCAAAAATTTTCTCTCAGTTTTCCTTCGAAAAAATAAAAATAGTAGATCTTGAAAAAGGTCGGGCGATCCTGGGTCACGCTGCACCTGTTAATTGTGGAGTCCCCTGGTGTAGGGGGAATAAAAGTAAGAAAAAAAGTCCCCCGAAATTTTTGGATCTAGGGCTTATTTTGGGAACAACAGAGGGTACAAATTGTATGTAAGTGTGAGCATGTGTGGCATGCACGCGTCACGGCGAACACCGAAGAGGCAGTTCCCTACCAAACCGCTTGAGGTAATGATTAAATGACTCAGTTCCTTTAAGTTCGAGTTTGATAAAAATGAAAAATAACTTATAAAGAAACAATATAATAATACTATGAAACCCATCAAAATCACTCCTATTACTTTTAGCTACAGAAATACCAACTCGCTCTAGGTGATGACGCCAAACAATTTTAAAATTATAAATTATGACCTAAGTCACGTTCGTTAAGTACTAGAGGATGTTTATGGGGGTTGCATAATATTATTATGGGGTTGGGAATGTAGCTTGGAGTTTTACGAACGTGACATGAGTGATTATTTATAATTTTAAAATAGTTTGGCGGCATTACACAGAGCGAGTTGGTATTTCTTTAGCTGAAAGTAGATAGATAAACGTTCATTTTTCAGCCTGCTGGCCTTAAAAAATTGACTTGCTTACACATCCATTTTTTACAGAATTTTCTTAAAACTAACCCTTAAAAACTAACATCCATCCATTCCTTATCTCTAAGCCGCAAGCTCTTATCGCCTTGCCTTCCTCGCTTCGCCTCGCTCGCATGTCCCTACTTTTTCGCATTGCCTCGCTTGCCAACCTCTGCTTTCGCTTTAATACCTACTACTTATCTACTATTTACAATATTTACATGTTACTTATATCTACTTTCTCTCCTATTTACAATCTTTCCGTCTCCATTCCTCTTCCTCCTTCCTTCTCTTCATTCCCATCTTACCCAACACTCCCTTCACCCATGCTACTGCCCTTTTTTCCCCCTTTTCATGCAACAATACCTCCATGCTTATCTCACTTCTTTCCACCTCCACGCACTCCTCCAACCAGTGCTCCACTCTTGCATCCCCCTTTCCACACAGTTCACACATCCTCTTCTCCCGCGAGAGCCAGAACCTATTGAAACCCTCCATGCACCCAGACCTCATCCTCGATATAAGCTCCTGACTTCCTTTCTCTCCTTTCTCACATAAATATTGCGCTCTTGCACTTGGCATAATCCACACATAGTTCCCGTTGAATCTTGACTCTCTTATTCTCCCTTCCCCTTCTGTCTTCTCTCTCTCCATGCCATTTTGCTTAACCACGTCATAAACTTTCCTTCCCTCCTCGTGCATCCCTCTCACTTCATCCATCTGCAGTCCATTCATTCTAAAATACCTTTCCCTCTCAGCCTCCATCTTCCCACTTCCACCCCTGTTCTCCTTTTCCCACCAACACTGCCTAACCAGCCTACTTCCCCCCTCTTCCAAAAATTTCTCCTCATATTTACACGCCCGGCTCTCTGCTAGAATTCCTACACTCGTTCTCCCCGTCTCCCACCTGACAATATAATTAGGCGTGTTCCTTGCCAACCCCAGGGTCCACTTTACATACCTCTCCTGCGTTCTATTTACCTCTTCACTTTCCTTCGACCCCCACACTTCTACCCCATACACTACCACCCCGGCCTCCAGCTTACTTTCCATATCGGCAATTTAAATCGCAAAAAGCGTTGGGCTAAGTGGACACCCTTGCCTTAACCCCCTATCCATCCAGAATCCCTCCGAAATCCCCTCCCCTCCTCTTACCTTGTCTTTGGTATCTTCATATATCTCCCTTACCCTTTCAATTAGGCCTCTTTCTACTCCGCTATCCTCCATCGCCCCCCACAACCTCCCCCTATCCACCGATGGAAACGCGCCTTTGAGATCCACAAAAAACGCGTACACTCTCGTCCCCATCTTCGCTAATTCTCTATCTACCACGTGCTGCAGCACGTAAATATTTTCGATAGTACTCCTACCCGCCCTAAATACCGCCTGCGTCTCCGGCAATATTCCTTTCCCCTCGACATCCTTCCGCAGTCTCTCTGCCACCAACATCGCGTATACTTTATACGCCGTATTCATTAGCGTAATCCCTCTATAATTTTCCTGCCTATCTCTATCCCCTTTCTTATGCAGTGGCACTATTAACCCTTCTCTCCACCCTCCTGGGAATCCCTCACCCCTCCATACTTTCTTCACTACCTCCTTCAGCCTCTCCCTAACCTCTTGTGTACTAAACAGCCATGCTTCGTTCTCTACCCCATCCAGCCCTGCTGCTTTTGACCTTTTCAACTTCCTTATCTGCTTCTCTATCTCCTCGTCATTCAACTCCTCCATCTCTGCCTCCCCCGTTCTTCTATTTCCCCCATCCGTCTTCCTTGAATCTGAGCCCTGGAACGATTCTTTAAAAAATTCCCTCCACTCCTCACTCCCTATCTTCTCGCTGACCCCCACCCTACGCCATACCCGTATCTCTTCCACCCACTCCCCTCCAAAGCGTACATTTCCTAGCTGCTCCAGATACTTCTCTATCACCTTCCTCGCCTTGTCTTCCTCCACCCTCACCTCTTATCCACAGACTTAATGGCTGATGGTCTGATTCCACCCTCCCCTCTACTGCGAATTTTTCCGTCTCCCCCCATCCTTGCATATTCATTACCACATAGTCTATCACCGATACCCCCACCTTACTTACGTATGTGTATTCACTCTCTTCGTCCTCTTATTTATTATCTTATCCTTCGAATTCCTTTCGAAGCTCTCCCCTTACCTGTCAAGGCTCCCTTCCCTTCCCATCCTCGCATAAAAATCCCCACCCAGTATCACCATACCCTCCTCTCTTTCGCCTAGCAATTCTTCCACCCTTTCTTTAATTATTTCCATCCCATCCTTATTGTACACTGTCACAAACTTACACGCTATCCCTCCTATTTTTACTTCCCTCATTTGCACTCCCTCCCTCTCTTCCTCTCCATGAACTTCTTCCTCTAATCCATCTCTAACCCCCGTTACAATTCCCCCACTAGCCCTTCCTTTTTTCTTCACTCTGACCGCCTCCTGGAGTCTCCACTTATACCCCCTTGGCAGCTTTGGCTCTATTCTGTCCCATTCCTTTCCTTCTACCCACGTCTCTACCAGTCCCACAACATCAAATTCTTGTATATACAACCAGAACTCCTCATCCTTCTTCCTTATCCCTGCTACGTTCCAATACAACACCTTTACTACTCCTCTATCCTGCATTATCCCACCCCCCTACTGCCTACGAAACAAATTCCCCTGCACTTCCTTCAACACCTCTTTCCCCTCAACCCACACCCACATTTTCTCGTCTATTTTTATTTTCCGATATCCTACCTTCGCCGATCTCCCTTCACTCCTCTCCCTTCTAGCCCTGTCATTCAGCATTCTCTGCACATCCCTTTCCTTTCTCGTCAAATCGTCATCGATGAAAACTCCCTTATCCTTTATCCTATTTTTATTTCTCATTACCCCCAACTTTTCTTCCCAGCTCTCCATCTCCACAACCGCCACTTCCTTGTCCTTTCTCCCCTCCAACATAACTTTCTCTACCCTGCCTTTACCCACCCTATGCTCTGTAGCAGCGCTTCCACAGCCTCTCTTTCTTCCCCGCCTTTAGCTTCAACCCTTTTATCACAATATTATTCCTCCTGTCTGCCTTCTCTTTTCTCTCCATTCTCAACTCCATTGCCCTTAACCTTTCCCTATCCGCCCTCTCCTCCTTCTCACTCCTACGCTCTCCCACTTTCTCTTCTATCATATTTTGTACCCTCTCCCAAATACCTTTAATCTCGCTCCCCCCACCTCCGTCTCCTCCTCCCATTTCCGTCCTGCCCTCCATCTTCTCAAGCCTTTTTTCCGTCCTTCACTTCCACACCCTAATTTCCTCTTTCATCTGCTTTATTTTGATTTCTTTTTCTTTCCTTTCCCTCTCTAATCCCTCTATTCTCTCCCTCATCTCTTTCATCTCCTTTTCCCATTTCTCATCTCCATAATTCTCAAGTCCTCCCTCAGCCCCCTGATCTCGCTTATCAGCATACCGAGAGCTTCCTTCTCCACATTTTCCTCCATTTGGGGGGGGGGGGGGGGGGGGACGGGATGTCCTACTAGTTCTCCCGCTTTTTTTAAACGGACTCTCTACCACGCTTTTGTCCGGACTCTCTTGGCCGTCTCTCTTCCTCTTCAAGAGATCCTCCCCGTCACTTGCGCTCGACGTTCTCTCCCTCACCTTCTCTCTTCCTTCGTTCCCACCGTCCCGCTTTCTCCCACTCCCTGACGCGCCACTAGACACTGAGCTACGCGCTGTTGGCCGTCGTGGTACGTGAAAAATTTTCTCCCCGTCACCGTCACTACCAGTACTCTCACTACCCACCTCCCGGCTCCCGCTCTGCCGCCGGTAACTGGGACCTCTCCATGCAGTACCCTCCGCAACCGCCAGATGTCTCTGCAGAATGCTGTCTTGTAGGGACACGGTACAGTGTTCACTATACCATTACAAACTAGCTATACCGAGCGGTCGATACCACATGTCAGCAGTGTAGGGATCTGCGCTACCAGACATATTGTAACATCTAGCGCACGAGCGAGTTTCCATCTCCAATCTCCCTACTCCTAGTTCCCGCCTTCCTCGGTGTTCCCGCTTCAACCGGCGTATCCCTACTCCTCGATTTTCGCGTCGCCTCTCTACTCGAGCTACGCTCGACATTACTTACTGTCCGGCCGACTCATCGATCACACGTTCCGACTGAGGACGTGCAATGTCTTCTTCACTTGAATAAAGTTTTATTACATTTGTTGAGTTTAAAAAAAAAAAAAAAAAAAAAAAATGCGCCTTCAAGTAAGGTGCCGAGTCCCTTCCTCCTCAGAGCGTCTGTGGCAGGGTCCGTCCACATGCCATACTGATGAGTCCAGTGGCGGACCCGGGACGAAACGCACTCATCCTTTTTATTAGGCTGTGCGGCAACCATATGCGTCTCATCGAGACGTGGTTGTCCTGCACCACAGCCTAACATATACATAGCGCCAAGTCGCTATAGTGGTGACCCCGACGTGATCTCGTCTTCGAGGCTACAGGGTCATTGCGTATGCTAACCGGAGCCGGGCATCGCTCGGAGCAGCTGGAGCTGGACAGCTTGCTTTTTCTCCCCAACCTGCTTGCGCATGACTTCCCTGCGACCCCTCGACGGCGGGAGATCTGAACATTCCTTCTGACTCCTATCCTTTCGTCCCACCTTTTCCATCGCTCCGTGA
The DNA here is from genome assembly GCA_932178445.1 of Andricus quercusramuli. Lineage (NCBI taxonomy): Eukaryota > Metazoa > Arthropoda > Insecta > Hymenoptera > Cynipidae > Andricus > Andricus quercusramuli. The sequence goes on from CAKNXH010054084.1 coordinate 22,426, forward strand.
AACGTTCACTTGGGGGGGGGGGGGAGTACTGTAGGGACTCGCCGCTAGGCGGCTACCGCTTGCTGGCGCACGTCTTTCTCGCAACCAAAGCGAGGACCTGCGCCTTCAAGTAAGGTGCCGAGTCCCTTCCTCCTCAGAGCGTCTGTGGCAGGGTCCGTCCACATGCCATACTGATGAGTCCAGTGGCGGACCCGGGACGAAACGCACTCATCCTTTTTATTAGGCTGTGCGGCAACCATATGCGTCTCATCGAGACGTGGTTGTCCTGCACCACAGCCTAACATATACATAGCGCCAAGTCGCTATAGTCTCTATTGCCGCCAAATTTTCCCTTTATTTCCCTTTTTTTCAATTCCTCACAGCCCTTGCAGACACCCCTTTCCCTCACTCAACTAACCACGCGCTGTTGGCGTGTCGTGGGTGTGGTGAGCCCACACTTGTAGTTATTTACTACAAGAAACTATCCACCTAGAAACACTACCCGAATCGGGTAGTGTCACGCCTACCCCGAAAGGGAAATGGCTTAATGGTATACATATGTTCAACATTATTGTGTCAAATGTATACATATTACATTTATTTCTGTACGTCGGCCTGTGATTTCTTATTTAGATATTGCAAAATGAAGTAAAAATTGTATTTATCATGATTACTTTAATAAATATTTGTTCCTGATTTTGCATTTAATTTTATGCTCAGCTACCGTGAAAATTGTATATCATTTCAATAATAGTATATTATGCACCTAGGGGGAAAAAGTGCCTCTCACCCTTGGCGCATACGATATTTTTTATAACAAATGGCTGATTTAAGAGATTTCTCGAAATACAGTCATGATTTCAGTCCATATTAGATTTCATATAATGCAGCATGACATTAATGTTGACCTAATTTATGGTAATTTTAGAGGTGATTTATGGTAACTTACCATAAATTACCCAAAATTAATTTTTCTTTAATTTCCATAAATTTCCGGAAATTTATGAACAATTTCCGTAATTTATGGTAATTTTAGAGGTGATTTATGGTAACTTACCATAAATTGCCCAAATTTAATTTTTCTTTAATTTCCATAAATTTCCGGAAATTTATTAAATTTTCCATGAATTATGGCAATTTTACAGGTAAATATCGTAACTTACCATAAATTACCAAAAATTCATTTTTTTCAATTTCCCTAAATTTCCGGAAATTTATAAAAATATTGGTCATTTATGGTAATTTTACAGGTAAATATGGTAACTTACCATAGATCACCCAAAAATAATTTCCAAAAATTTCCATAAATTTCCTGAAATTTATGAAAAATGTTTACTCATCTATGGTAATTTCACAGGTAAATATGGTAACTTACCCTAGATCACCCAGAAATCATTTTAAAACATTTCCATGAATTTCCGGAAATTTATGAAAAATGTCGTCCATTTATGGTAATTTTACAGGTAAATATGGTAACTTACACTACATTCATTGTTTTGAATTTCCATAAATTTCCGGAAATTTATGAGAAATGTCGGTCATTTATGGTAATTTTTCAGGTATATATGGTAACTTTCAGTCCCTAGGGAGTAAAAAGTAGAGCACAGGGGTCGAAAAGGGCTGAAATCGTGCATGTGCCATAAAAATGAATATAATTACAATTCACAATACGCATTGATATTAAAAACAGACGTATTCTCCTTGTCTTGTTTTTATAATTTAAAAAAGTACGCATCCTATCAAAAAAAATTTTTTGTTATTATGCATTTTATTGAAACTTGTGTCGTTTTTCCATAAATTCAATTTTTTTATGTTCAATGTTATTTTTTACGATTTTAACAAAAAATATGCATCCTAGCGTAAAGTGCCCAGCTAACCTGTTACCATCCTGAAAGGTTCCTGAATGATCACATGTTATCAGAGGAATTGTTACTTGTATGTCAGTCTCCTAGCAGGTAACGGCATAATCGCCGTAGTTTACTAGGGAGGCTTGTTTGCAACCGTTCCCTGTCAGACTAGTAACATGGTGGTAACAGCCGGCAGCGATCTTACTGGACGAAAAACTTCGTGTGCATGCGCAAGTAATAGGCATTCATTGGCTCTGTGAGTTCCCGCACAATTTAAAAGTGCAAACGTAAATAGCTTTTACCTTGATTTTGGAAAATTTTGTTTATATTTTTGCTTGTAGCGCATACGTTTCTTAAACTATAATTAACGATGAAATTATCAAAATTACACATAAAAATTACTACAAGCATTGTATGACTAATTAATTTTGAAGGATTTGAGGGGAGAATTTTTTTAATAACTAAATAGTGAAGAAAACAACAAAATATTACAAAATACTTAATTTTTATTTCATAAAATTAAATTTTAAGAAATTTCACGTGAAACCATCTAAAGAATGTTATTTATTATTAGTAATTTCTATTAAGCGTTGATGATTTTAATATTATTACGATGAAGCTTTTTAAGTATTTATAATCAGACGCAGTTTTAAAGAAATATTTTTCGAAAAAATTCAAAAACTTGTTGTATTTTTTAAAAACACAATTTGAAACTAAATTAGAAAAAAATATATTTTTAATTAAAAATTTTTTTATGGATAGCTTACAATGTGCTCTAAAAGTCCCTTGAATATAAAAATGGGATCTCCCTTACTTTTCGAGAAATAATTAAAAACGTAGAGCTCAGACTCACGGGTGTTGGGCACGCCATGTCATGGCGTACGTTCTTAAATATTTGTCGAAAACTAAGTAATTAACATGGGTTAATAATCATTAATATAAACCATTTTTGCAGTCTGTTATGAGTAGTTATTTTTTCAGATCATATATTCGTTAAACTGAATAATTTTTCAAATGAATTTCGGGTAATAAGCATCAACAAACATTTTTAAACAAATAAAAATTGCTTAAAAAAATATAAATTATTTTAAAAATTGCTAAAGATTCTGTAGAAAAAAAATATGACTCTTAAATTGCTTTAATTGTGTCATTAAGGGCATGTGACACAGCGAAATACCTATATTGCCGACCTCACT
>CAKNXH010054085.1:4442-15817 GCA_932178445.1 Andricus quercusramuli
GGCTCCGGGAAAAAATTCTGTCTCTCTCTCACTTTCCTATCTTTCTCCTACCTTCCTTATGCCTCACGGTAAATCCTCTCGTTCCCGCCCCGGCAAAGGCACCCGAAAACGCCGACGGGACGCCGCCCTCGCTTCCTCCTCCCAGCCTCCTCTACCTTCCTTGCCTACAATACCCTCGCTGCGGCCCCAGATCCACACGAATCGACGCCTGGACAAGCCCGTCTAGCACCCGACCAGCGATACCAGATACGGATGGACGGACTACAGGCCTAGAAGAATCTTCTTTCATCCAGCGGGGCTACAGCCATTCACCAGTCCCTGCCGAGCAGCCGAAGAAAGGAAGAGCGGTCCATGAAGAACCTCGACAATCTCATAGCCAAAAACAACCAGTATTTGCCCATCCGGGGTGCTCCTGCCTTCCAACTCCGCCGGGACGACGCCCGACCAGCGCCACAATAGCGCCAGACCAGCGCCACAATAGCGCCAGAGCCCCATCTGCGCCTGACGGGGATTCCAACCCGAATTAACGAGGGCAGCTACACGTCACCCACACCACTACACACTCCTGTGATTAAGTCAGCCATCCATAAAAACCGGCTTACATCAAAAATCTTAGTATTTTTGGTCAAAAGTTAATTTTTTTTTTACTGAAAATTTAACTTTCTACGTTTTGTGAAAAATTGATATTTTTAGTTGAAAATTCATATGATTGGCTGAAAATACGACTTTTTTGTAGAAAATTCGTCTTTGTCGTTGTAAATTAATTTTTTGGTTGAAGATTTGATTAATTTAAAAAAAACGTCTTTCTTTTTCGTTAAAAATTAATTATTGTAACTGAGTATTCAATTATTTAGTTCTTGGGCAAACATTTTTAGTTGAAAATTTATACACATAGTTTGTTGAAAATTCAACTTTTTTAGTAGAAAATTCGTCTTTTTGGTTGAAAATTAATTTATGGAAGATTTACGTATTTGTTAAAAATTTCTTTCTTTTTGGAAATTTCAAAACATTTCATCAAAAATTCTGAAAATCTTTCAAAACGGTTAAAGTTTTTCCTAAAAATTTTGAAACATCCTTCAACAGGAAAAAAATGGCCTCAAAATCTTCTATATATTTTTTAAAGAATTTAAATAAGTTTTTGAAATCTTTTTAAATTGTCGCATACTATTAATTTTTCAACAGAATCAATTTATATTTTTTTAGGAGTTTTGAAAAAATTGCAGTTCTCTTGAATCCCTTCAAAATTCTTAAAAAGAGCTGCATTTTTTTTTGAATCTTCAAAAATCTATATATTGTTTTCAATTTTTCGGAATATCTTCAAATTTTATATCATTTTTGGAATGTTCTCAAAACTTCTATAAATTTTTAAAAAATGATCCAAGGTTTTCCAAACATTTTTTCAAAATCTTTTTAAAACTAAACAAATTACCTAAAAACCTTTCAGATTATTTTTACAAAATTTAGAAAATCTTTAAAAATGTTTCGAAATCTTCTGAAATATTATATTAAAATTATTTTTTCAGAACAATAAAAATCATTTAAAATTTCCCAAAGAATCTTAAAAAGTTGTAATCAACTTGAAATCTTTCAAAAATCATGGAAAAATAAAAATTTTCGATACAATATGTAAATCATTAGTCAAAAAGTTAGATTTTCATCTTTGACCAAAAAAGTGGATTTTTCAAAAAGTAGTTTGATTTTTGAACAAATATTCAATTTTTAACTATATAGAAATCAATTCTCAACGAAAAATAAAATAGGTTAAAAACCCGTATTTTTAGCAACAAAATAATAAAATTTCTACCAAAAAGGACGAGTCGAAAAAAATTAAACAAAATTATACTTTCAGCTGGAAAATAATTTTTTTTATTGACAAAGTAAAAATTTCGAATCACAATATATTTTTCAAGTTCATTTGTTAATATTATTTGTTATCTTAAGATTTTTGAGAAAATTAATAAACAAAAGTTGTTCAATCAAAAAAGGTCTAAACATTTGTTATAAATTATTGTTTTGCTAGGATGGGTATTTTTCGTTACAATTTTGGAAATATTTAAAAATGTTTTAAAATCTTTCTGAATATTCTCTGAGAATTCATTTTTGAAAATGAACAATCACTTGAAAAAGCTAATGACGTTGACAAAAGATACAAATATAAACTAACAATTAATAAAAAATTTATTTTTTCTAAAATTGGTTAAAATGTTATAAAATAAAAAAAATTGTCATAATATTTTCAATATTCTTTTTCGACATATTTTGAAATCTTCAAAACTTCAGGTTGATCTTTTGAAATAAAACCTGAATCATTAAAAATTTTCCTGAAATCTTATCGTCATTACTAGTAATTTTTTGGTTACTGCTACCAGAAAAACATTTTTTTGGGTCACACATTTAGTAAATAAGAAAAATTTTGAGATCAACCATTTTTCTTCTTCCACTGTATTCATCTTGAAGATTATCAATTGATAGAACAGATAAAAGTCATTCATCGCGTCAGTACTTTCACGAACTTCTTGAAAAATTAGATTTATTTTCTCAGTCATTTTTTATATTTAAAAAAAATGAAGATTTATCCTGAAATTGTACTTCTTGTGTCGATGGGATTTTTGAACGTAAGTGTAATATAATATTAAAATTTATATGATATATTGTGAAATTAAAAATTGGAAACCGCAAAATATAAAAAATACTGATGATAAAAACAATTAACAATAAACATTATCAATAAGTGAATTATTTTCGATGAAAAAAAAATTATGAAAATTCAAAACAGTTATACGTGGGACATGAGGATCCTGAAAAGTACAATCGAGGCGCCGCGGCACAGAAGGACCAAACGCATATTTTTCGTTGAAAAAAGTCTACAGACTTCATTTTTGCCCCGATTTGCGATTTTGTTGTTGTTACTTAAAGAACACTAAATTTCAGAGAACAAATTGGTCATAGAGTTTTGAATTTTTATCTGTTTATTGATTATATGTTTAATTAAAGTATGACAAATTTGAAATTTTTCACATAATTATTATTTACTCCTCAACAGCGGTTTGCATATAAGGGATTATGTAGTTTATATTTCAATAAAAAAACATGAAATCTATACAAAAAAAAATTTTTTTAAAACCAAAAAGACGAATTTTCAACAAATAAAGATTCTTCTCTAAAGGAAGAAGATTCTGCTTAAACCGTTCAACCTTCAAGCCAAAAGACGAATTTTCTCTACAAAAATTGAATTTACAAAAAAAAAATAGGACTTAAGCAAAAAATTATTTTTCCACAAAACTGATGCATTTTGACCCAAGAAAAATTAATTTTAAACAAAAAAAAATGACTTTTTCACTAAACAGTTAATTTTTTGACCAAAGTTTAAAAGTTTAACTTTTACCCAAGTAGTTGAATTTTCAATTCAAAAAGAATAATTTTCAAAAAAAATAGTTAAACATTCAACCAAAGAGATGAATTTTTAACTAAAAATATAACTCTTCAAAAAAAAATGATTTCTCATCAAAGTGATACAAGCAAATCTTTCAAATAAAATAGTTGAATACTCAAACCAAAAAAAATTATTCAACCAAAAAATTGTATTTTCATTAAAAAAAAACAGAAATTTCTACCGAAGCGGATGTATTGAATCAACAAGATAAATTAAAAAAATTAGTTGAATTTTCTGTTGAAAAAGATTTTTGTTGACTTTTTACGATCAAAATATGCATTTTTAACCTTTAAGTTTCTATGAAAAAAATTGATTTTTTGTTCCAAAACAACGTTTTTAGAAATAGTTGAATATTCATCCAGAAAAAATTCCAGTCGACTTTTCAAGATCAAAATATGAATTTTTTAACAAAGAATAAGATGCTACGAACAAAATTGAATTTTTCATCCAAAAAATGTTTACCAAAGAAAAATGAAATTTGTACTAAAACAGATAAAATTTTTATGAAAAAAGGACAAATTATTTTAAAGTTGAAATTTCATTCTGAAAAGATTTGAGTTCATTTTTTAAAAACAAAATATGAATTTTAAACAAAAAGTGAATTTTCTACGAAATGTTCAAATTTTCAACAAAACAGAAGAATTTTCAATCAAAAGTATGACTTTTTAAGAAGATAGTTTCATTTTCAACCAAACAGTTGCTTTTTTATCCAAGAAAGATGAAATTTCTAAAAAAAAACGGATTTTCAACAAAATAATTGAATTTTCAACCAAAATGATGAATTTTCAAATGAAGTTATGAATATTCAACTGTAATAGTTGAATTTTAAACCGAAAAGATGAATTTTCAACTGAAAAGATGAATATTTAACTGGAACACTTAAATTTTCAACCAGAAAGATGAATTTTTGAACAAGGAGAGTAATTTTCAAATAAAAAGATTAATCTTCTCCCAAAAATATAATTTCTTAACAAAATACATGAATACATGTTAAGAAAAAAACACGATTTCAAACCAAACATAAGAGTTTTGAACTAAAACAATGAATCTTCATCTGAAAAAGTTGAATTTTCACAACAAAAAAAATTTTTTACTAAAAAAGACAGATTTTCTACCAAAATTTAAATAATTAAACTTAAAGTTAAAAAAATTGATGTTTGACCAAATAGATGAATTTTCAACTACAACTATGGAATTTCCAATTGAAATAAGTTAAATTTTTAGGTGAAAAAAGTACTTTCAATAAAAAAAACTGAGTTTCAAAAAAATATTTACATTTTTAAACAAAGTGATGAATTTTCAAATAAAATTGTAAATATTTAACTGGTATATTTAAATTTTACACCAGAAAGATAAATTTTTAACTGAAATTATCAATCTTCTACTAGAATAATTGAATTACTGACCAAAAAGATTAATTTTCAAACAAGTAGATTAATTTCTACCAAAAAATACGAATTTTAAGCTAAAAGAAATAACTTTTCCATCAAAAATTGAATAATTATATTTTTTTAGTGAACAAATTTATGTTCAACCAAAGAGATGAATTTTCAACTCAAATTAGGGAATATTCAACTTGAATAATTCAACAGTCTAGGTAAACTTTTGGTTATTTTTTTACTGAAAAAACTGTATTTGTTGAACAATCGTGTTTTTGATTTTGAAATTAATTTTTTGTATGAAATTTCATATTTATTGGTTGAAATATCAACTATCACACTTTTTCGATGAAAATTATCTTTTGAGGTTTAAAATTCAATTATTTAGTTGAAAATTTAATTGCTTTGTTGAAAATTTAATTATTTTATTATTAGTATTTGAATGGTAATGGTCAGGGAAAATAAAAAATTGGTTGAGGAAAAATCATAGAATTTTGAAATTTAAGTTTTCATTATGCAAAAAATATTTTTGATAATTTTGTAAACAAAATCTAAAGAATTTCTGATTTTGTCGCGAGTTGAAGTGAAAAAAGGTGAGATATTTTAATCAGACAAAAAAAAAACAGTTTTGTGTGAATAATTCCAAAACTAAAAAACCTACATCTTTTTTTATGGGAAGAAAAAGATGCAGAATTTAATTTAAAATGTGAATATATATTTTGACAACAAAAATTCGAAACATCATTCTTGAATGTTCAGGGGCCTTCACACTTCAGCACCGCAAGGATTTTTGACTATTAATTTTTTATTAATATAGTTATTAATCATTCTACCTTTTTCTGGAAATGAAGTTTTTCTCAAAATCTCGAAAAAAATTGATTCTGGAAAAAATTTTGTTCACAAAAGTTGTAGATCTCTTTGAAATACATGTTTTTTATGTTCATACTTTTTTTCTAAAATTAATATTTCTCGTGAAAAATGACAAAAATGAATTTTCAGATTTTTTGTTGGAAAAATGGGCGCTGGAAAAGGGGTTGGCATGAGTGGTGGGAGGGGGTGTGGGCCATTCAAAATGGCCAGGATTAGGACGCGTGGTTTTTTTTGCCGTTGGAAAAGGGCGTCGACGTGAGTGGATGTGAACTACACCCATTCCACTTACTCACGCTGAACCCCTTTTTCAACTGCCGACCCCTTTTCCTACTGCCGACCCCTTTTCCAACTGACGATGGCTTTTCCATTTGCCGACCCCTTTTCTAATGGCCGAACCCCTTTTCCTACTGCTGACCCTTTTTCCAACGGCCGAACCTCTTTTCCAACTGCCGACCCCTTTTCTAACGGCCGAACCCCCTTTCCTACTGCCGACCCCTTCTCCAACTAACGATGGCTTTTCCAACTGCCAAACCCTTTTCCAACTGCCGACACCTTTTCCATTTGCCGACCCCTTTTCTAACGGCCGAACCCCTTATCCTACTGCCGACCCCTTTTCCAACGGCCGAACCCCTTTTCCAACTGCCGATCCCTTTTCTTACTGCCAACATCTTTTCCTACTGCCAACCTCTTTTCCAACTGACGATGGCTTTTCCAACTGCCAAACCCTTTCCCAACTGCCGACACCTTTTCCATTTGCCGACCCCTTTTCTAATGGCCGAACCCCTTTTCCTACTGCCGACCCCTTTTTCAACGGCCGAACCCCTTTTCCAACTGCCGAACCTTTTTCTAACGGCCGAACCCCTTTTCCTACTGCCGACCCCTTTTCCAACTGACGATGGCTTTTCCAACTGCCAAACCCTTTTCCAACTGCCGACACTTTTTCCATTTGCCGACCCCTTTTCTAACGGCCGAACCCCTTTTCCTACTGCTGACCCCTTTTCCAACGGCCGAACCCCTTTTCCAACTGCCGACCCCTTTTCTAACGGCTGAACCCTTTTTCCTACTGCCGACCCCTCTTCCAACGGCCGAATCCCTTTTCCAACTTCCAACCCTTTTTCTAACGGCCAACACCTTTTCCCACGCCCTGTTTTTCAACAAAAAATCAGAAAATTGATTTTTGACATTTTTCTTGAAAAATATTAATTTGACAGAAAAAAGTATTGATATGAAAAATATGTGTTTCGACGAAATCTACAACTTTTGTTGACAATATTTTTTTCCAAAATCAATATTTTTCGATATTTAAAAGAAGAACTAATTTCTAAAAATGTTAATAATAATTAATGAAATTCGACACACATAATTGTTTAAACAAATTATCATTGTTTATAGCTATCTTCTCCTATAGTAATGCTATATAATTGTCGTTTTTTCACAATTTTTTCAAAGAAAGTGAGAAAAAATTAGAATAATTCTCAAAAAACCCCAAATTTCTGGCGTTATTGAAGGAGAATATTATTAAAAATAATAATAAATTGTTCAAACAATTATGGTTCTTATTTGAATTAATTATCACATCACTATAATTTAAATTTCGATGAAAGTTGAAAAAGTTCAGAAAAAACTGCAACTTTCTAGCATTATTCTGAGAGAATGTTATTATGAATGATAAGAAACCATTTCACATTTTTCTCTATTGAATCAATTTGTTTATTGCCTCACTCTGATTGAAAAGTTGAAAATAAGTTGGAAAATTCGGAACAAATGCGACTTTTTAAATCTATTCTAAGAGAAAATTGATAAAAATAATAATAAATTATTTGAAAATTTCATGTAAACTTCTGGTTATTAGTATAAAGTAGTATTTTTTGTATTATAAACAATTTTTAATTTAAAAAACCGCCCAAAAACGATTATTATCACCACGAACTCGTGAAGCCCAATTTTCCACTCGTGGGGTTTTTTGGGACCCTAATTGATAAATTTAATGTTTTTTTTTTTAAATTTGAATTTCATAAAAAGATGCATTATTCGGGCCTCTATCGACGGAAAATTGATTTTTTTTCGATGTCAGTCCTTTTAGTTGATTACAACCACTTTCCTATTATTGCCGAACCGAGGGAACGTCCAATAGAAAAAATTATCATTTTTTTCGTCATATTTGTTTATTTTTAAAAAATTGAAAAACTAAATAAAAAATCAGACACGACAACATAGAAAATGTACTATTTGTTTAAGATTCATATCTCAGTGTTGAAAATTCAACTTTTTTTTTGGATAAAAATGACTACTTTTTTTTGTCTTCTTAATTTGGAAATTCATCTATTTTAGTAGAAATTGAACCGTTCTTGGAAAGAAATACTACTGTTTGGATGAGAATTTAACAATTTTGTTAAAAAGTCATGCATTTTGGTTCAAAATTCAACTGTTTTGTTGAAAATTAGCTTTTTTGGGTTGAAAATTCAACTTTCTTCGTAGAAAAGTTCCTTCTTGTTCAAAACTCATCTTTTGATATTGAAAAGTCAAACTAAAATCTTCTTTTGATGAATATTCAACAATTTGTTGAATATTTATTCATTTTTTTGAATTCAAAACTTTATTTATTGCAGTAGAAGTTGCATTTTTCATGCATAAAAATTGCAACTGTTTGGTTAAAAACTATTCCTCTTTGCTTGAGGAATCAACTATTTTGCTTAAAAATTTTGTTGGAATTTAAGAAATCACTTTTTTGTTGAAGATTAATATTTTTAGTTGGAAATTCATCTCTTTGGTTGAAAGTTTAACTATTTTGTTGAAAATGGATCTTTTTTAATTGAAATTTCAACTCTGTGAGTGAAAGTTAAACTACTTTGTTGAAAATTTATTATTTTTTTTATGAAGGTTTATTTTATCGGTTGAAAATATAACTATTTTATTGAAAATTATTTTTTTCCCTAAAAATTCCTATTTTCCGGTTGAAAATTCAATTTTTGTACAGTAAATTCATCTTTTAGCTTGACGTTCGACAATTCAGATAAACTTTTATTTTATGACTGAAAAATCTTTATTTGTTGGAATGTCTACTTGGTTTTAAAATTCTTTTTTTAAAATGAAATTTCATCTCTCCCTAGGGATCGCAGACCTTGCAGCTGGTGGGATGGCTTACAGGGCTCATTGACCACAGATCTGGAATAGGTGAACCTGAGGGGCTATATCGCGAGGTATGGCTACTCTGGAGAACTGACGGACTCTGATCGGTGAGACTCAAACTGAGGAGCGGTCCTTCCAGGGGGTAATGGCAAAGCCCACTGGAATATCGAGAGCGCGAGTTCTCATGCTCCCAAGCTAAGATATGATCGGTGTGTCGCACAGATGGCCAACAACGCCCTGGTGAGAGTTGTCGTTGCGTCGGGTTATGCTGATAACTGTCTGACTCTTGAGGACTTGGACAGGTTGAGGGATGAAATCTCAAAAGGGATTGACGCGTTACCTCGCCAGAGACGCGCCCCCAGATTCAACGACATCTTCATTAGGTCGAGGGCTATCGTTGAGGAGGCCGCTGACATTTGGTCGCGAGACTGGATTGTCGAGAAAACCCCAACGTTCAGGCTAACAAAAGGTCTGAACTTGGAAGTCAAGGGCACGGAGTTTCTGGAAAGGTACCGCAGAGCGAACATATTGATTCCCGGTAACCCCGAGAATCCGGCGACCGTTCTGGGGCGCCTGAGCTTTCAGAAATCGTCCCTGCGAACTGATTCGTGGAAGGTGTTTTCCGACTGGCAGGGATCCAGGCCGAAAGGGAGATCTAGATTATCGTCCCTATCTAGGGGCGAGTAGGTTTACCTTCTGGGTAACCCAACTGGGATCCTCAGGGGTCCCAGAAGCGTCCGCAGATACCCCGAAGTAGCCTCTTAATGGCTGAGACGGAAATCTTCATCACGCAGATTAATTTGCACCACAGCAAAGGCGCCTCGACGGTTCTAGCCAGACGCATGTCTGTGGTGCAGACAGGGCTCGCCCTAATCCAAGAACCCTGGTTATACAGGGAAAGGATTTGTGGCTTGTCAGCATGTGGCTACATATATAAGGGTCCACGCGAAAAAACGCCAAGGGCATGCATAGCCATCAAGGGTATGGATGCGATCTTAGTGAGAAAATTCTGCTCTAGAGATCTCACCGTTATTAAGGTGAGACTCATGGGCAGTAGCGAAGAAAGGCTAGAGGTATTTATTGCCTCGGCTTACTTTCCTGGCGATGTCGAGGGACCCCCGCCTCCCAGAGAGGTGGAGGCTCTAATTCGGTATTGTCAGGAGAAAAAGATTCCTCTACTGTTGGGTTGTGATGCGAACTCTCGCCACACGGTGTGGGGAAGCACAAAGATCAATTACTCCTATATACTCCCACATTCCACACTAAAAACAGGAGTGAGGTTCTCGATTTGATTTTATGTTCAGGTGCACTGAGGAGCAGCGTAGTGGATTGGAGAGTCTCCGATGAGGAGTCTCTTTCGGACCAGAAACACATCGTGTACCGATTAACCCTAGGAAAACCGGTGGTATCTAATATTAGAAATCCCTACAAGCACTATCAAGTCTAGGAAGGGAGCAGAATGGTGGAACACTCGAACACCCACCTGGAGAGACTCTGTAGAAAGATCAGAATGTTGTGCGATAGGGCAAATAGAACTAAATTGCCTTCGGACTGGGACATCTATAATACGGCCTAGTGTGAATACAATAAAAATATGAAGAAGTATAAGCAGGGAGATTGGAGGGGCTTCTGCGAGGAATCGAAAAACATTCCGGAAACAGCGAAGCTCCAAAAGATCCTAGCGAAAAATCCGGAAGCTCGCCTCGGGCTCATAAGGCTCGATAATGGTGACTTTGCCGAAGATGGAGAAGCAACGCTGAATCACCTGATGGAAGTTTACTTCCCAGGATTTTCAGAGAATCCGAACCGACCAAGAGGAGGAAGACCGGGGCCAGGGGGTGGAGAGGGCCGACTGGAATTTCGCCGCTGAAGTCTCTGATTACAAAAAGGAGGAATAGGCCGTATGGTCCTTTTGCTCCTTTAAATCACCAGGGGCGGATGGCATTTATCCAGCGCTTTTACAAAAAGGCATGGATTTGGTCGTCCCTCCTCTGACGAAATTATTTAGGGCAAGTATAGCCCTTAAACACGTGCCATCGGCATGGAAGAATGGCAGAGTGGCCTTCATACCCAAACCTGGGAGGGAGAGTTACACTGCTGCCGAAGATTTTCGACCAATCAGCCTAACATCTTTTATCCTGAAGACGCTAGAGAAGCTGGTCGAGAGATACATTAGGGATGAGGTGCTTTTGGCCTCTCCGCTGCATAGAGGGCAGCATGCTTTGCAGGCAGGCTGCTCGGTAGAAACTGCGCTTCATGCTGTTGTAGCAAAATTGGAGCAGCAGTTGGAACAAAAGGGGTACGCTGTGGGCGTTTTTTTCGATATAGAGGGTGCCTTCAGCAATACTCCTCCAGAAGTTATATGTCGAGAGGCTTGGAGATGTGGCGTGCCGGATCAGCTAGTATGCTGGATAGGAAGCATGCTGCGCCGAAGAAGACTCAAAACCAGATGGGGTGAAGGTTCAAGAAGGTGTCCTGTCGCCCCTCCTGTGGTGCATTGTAGTGGACGGCCTCCTAGTAATCCTAGTTAGGGGGGCTCATCTGGAAACGCTGATGGGTGTTAT
>CAKNXH010054085.1:15827-33586 GCA_932178445.1 Andricus quercusramuli
GTGCAATAGTACAGGACTCTTGGTAAATGCGGAAAAGAACAACCTGGTCATTTTCGCGAGGAATTATAAAGTTCCAAAAGCTGACGCTCCTGTATTCTGTGGTGGGAAGCTGACATTTTCAGATTCAGTAAAATATCTAGGAGTAATCCTGGATAGCAAGCTGAGCTGGGCAAAGCACCTGGAGACCCAATGCAGGAAATTTGTCACGACTTTTTGGATGTGCAGGAGAGCCTTTGGGTTGACGTGGGGGTTGGGGCCTAAAATGCTTGCATGGCTCTACTCTGCTGTCTTAAACCCCAGGCTCCTACACGCGGCCGTGGTCTGCGGAATTTAAAACAATGCAGGATAGGCTGCGAAGATTACAAACGTTAGCATTTAGGGGTTTGACTGGAGCAATGAGGCCTGTGCCCACAGCGCCGATAGGATTCATGCTCTGTAAGGAACCCCTACATGTTGCGATAACCGCCAGAGCGGCTCACGCGATGGGCCGCTATGGGCAAGAGCAAACAGATGGACTCCGGGGACTAAACACACTAGATTCCCGAGTTATATCAGCACACTGCCGATTCTACAGATGAGGCAAGATAAAATAACAAAACGCTTCAACTTTGCCAAAGCTTTCCGCGTCTGTATCCCAAGTAGGGATCTCTGGAAAGTGATAGGGATCACACTTGAGCGACACGCTATTGTCTTTCAAGCGGAGGTCCTGGCCGTCCTTCGCTTTGCTGAAACACTAATAGGGGAAAACGCTGCTGGCAGACAGATCACGATCTGTTCGACAGCCAAGCGACACTAACTGCTATAGGGAAACCAGACATAACATCAGAACTGGTTTGGGAATGCAAAAAGGCATTAAACCAACTTGCAGAAAGAAACAAAGTGGCTCTCATATGTGTCCTTGGTCACACAGGGATCAAGGGCGATGAAAAGGCGGATCAGTTGGCAAAGTTCGGCGCATCGAGCGAATTCGTAGGAGCGGAACCGGTACTGGAAGTAGCGTCTTGCAGTGTCGGGATGGCCATTAAAAACTGGATCCGAATAAAACACAGGGAATACTGGGAACAAACCAAGGGTTGCCGACAGGCGAAATCCATTCTGGGGTATACCTATAGGATGGACAGAGCCAGGGAAATCCTGAGTTTACCCAAGAAAGACATGAGGACAGTGGTACGGACCCTGACAGAGCACAATCACTTGAACTATCATATGCACAAAATGGGGTATAGCCCCACGACGGAGTGCAGGAGGTGCGGCAGGGATGACGAAACATCCCTGCATGTATTATGACAGTGCCTGGCATTAGCTAGGCTTAGGAGGCTTAGAGGCTTAACCCTCGGGGTCCATTTCATGGAAACAGAGGAAATCGAAATGCGATCGGTGGTCGACATACTGGGCTTCGTCAAGAGGTCTGGGGTCGACTGCTGAGAGTGAAGAAGTAAGGGTGTGGCATAATAGGTTTTATAGCTTGAGCGCCAGGGGATTTCTCCATGGATTTCCCGCCCGTATTAAAACGACAACAAATGAAAATTCATCTTCTTTGGTTGAAATATAGACTATTACACTTTTTTGTGGAGACTTCACCTTTTTAAATTAAAAATTCAATTATTCTGTTAAAAAATTTAATTATTTTGTTGAAAATTCAAATTTTCTGTTCTGTTCCGTTTACAAAAGACCCTATATTAAAATATATTAAAGAATAAAATGCTCGTATTTTAATATTAATGGTCAGGGGAAATGAGAAATTGGTGAGGGAAGAATCAGGGAATTCAGCAAAGCATGTATTATCATAAATATGAAAAGTTTCCATTAGTTTCAAGTAGCACATGACAATTCCGCCCCAGCTACCTGCGAACGGTTCCCCCACTATGCGGCTTACCCTCACTCAGCCGAATTTCTGCCGCCGAGCCTGGTCAGCGGGAGTCTTTTGTACCTAATGAGGAGGAGAATGCAGAATATAACATTTTTTTAAGTTACCTGGGGAAACTAAAAGTGAATTACATTTTTTTCATTTCAAAATAGAATCTGGAAGGTTTTGAAGCAATTTTTTTTCATTTTGCCTGATTCTCCAAAAACTATAGGAAAAATTCAAGTTTCAAGATGATGGATAACAAAATTTGCATAAGATTTCTGGAAATTTCTTCTATGATTTTTCAAAACAAATTTTTAAGCGAATATTAAAAACGATTTTAGAACAAATTTCGATGTATAAATTAATGTTTGCAGTTTAAAATTGCTTAAAATTATATAATTTTAGAAATTTATACATTTTTTGATTGATCCTTCAATGCTAAATTATTAAACATTTTGGGCCAGACTTTTTTCTTTCTCGACTGAAAAATCTTTTTTGGTTAAAAATTAAACTCTTTATATGAAAATTCCTTTTTTTTTGGTTTGAAAATTAGTCTGATTTGGTTTAGGCTTATGTTAGTAAAAAGAAAACAGAAGTGCCAGTAGTAAAACGTCTGGAGACAGTAATATCAAACATATCATTTTTGAAAGGGAGAATAATTATTTTCAAAATTTGCCGGATTCAGATTAGATTGTCTCCATATTCATTCTGTTGGACTGGACTTATTAACTAATGCTAGTTAATAAGTTTTCAAATGTGGCCAAATTTTAGCTTCCAGAATTTTCTTCGTTAGGTGAAATTTTGCACCAATAAATGAAAGCTATTGTAGTGGATTTGAGTGATATATTGTGCGAAATTTTCTATAAGATTTCGCATAATTTAAACATCTATTCTTCAATTTTCAACTTTCTAAGTGAAATAACATATCGCTGGGATTGTTATAATTTGCAGATTTTGAATATTATATTTATAAATTACCGAGTGCTGAATGGAAAAAATGTTATATTCCGCATTTTAGTCCTCATTAGGTACAAAGGATTCCCGCTGACCAGGATCGACGGCAGCATTTCGGCTAAGTCAGGGAAAGCCGTGTAGTGGTGGAATCAATCGCAGGTACCCAGGGCGGAATTGACTATCGCCCGTTTCAAGACCCATATCTTATTATTTCTCGAAACCATAAATTACGTACAGTGAGAGGAGGGGAGGGGGGTAGGAAAAACTTTATACATGTCAATTTTTTCTTTCAAAATTAGGTGCAGATGGTTTCCCCCCAAACAAGCTTCAAATAACAATGGATGATAATTGTTTTACTGACGGAGCTCTTACAAAGGTGAATAACGCACCCGAGTGGTTACAACCTAACAACATACGTCCTGGCGAGCATTTACAATATTATGTACGTTGTCAAGCCAGCCAATATGGAGGTCAGTTCAACGATATGGGAGACGTTTTCAGAGGACATAATGATCTTCATCATACACCAAGGAGCGTTCAGGTATACATACGATGGTGGTTATGGAGGACAAGCGAATATTATTATGCTGAAGATTTCAAAGCGTATAATCAAAAAGATCACGCAAACTGGTTCGTAAATGGCCAGCTAGCCATCAATTACACACATATATATATATATATATATATATATATATATATGTAATTTAATAATAATAATAATAATAATAGTAATAAAACATATAACCCTAATATAACATATAACCCTATCGAAGGTGTTCTCGCGTTGTCGTCGCGGTAGGGATTGAGCTTTCCTCTCATGAATTTGAAGGCTATGTTGGCGGTCCGCTACTGACAGGGTTTCCCATGTCAAACAGGCAGAAAACGAAGAGGAAAGTGACTAAGAGGAACACCAAAACCCATAAATGATAATGGAGAGTATTTTAAAAATTTTGAAACGCTTGTCGCTACCCGAGGATCGTCGGGCGCCCCTGGAGCCACCGCTGGGGGCCACAGCATGCGGGACGGTGGTGATGGTGAGCTGCGAAATGGTCAGGCAGATCTCACTAATCAAACAGCTGGCCAGCAAGAACATCTGCGACATACGGTAAGCAGTGAAACATCAACTGCGTCTGCTGAGGATGCTTTGGCTAGCGTTAGCTATTTACAGCCAACCACTTTAACAGAAATACCGTGGGAGAGCATCAAGTGGGATACCACAATGAATGAGGAATTGATGCGTCTCTATTATGAAAGTGCGAAGTTTGAAACATCACGCAAAAAAGGACAAAATTTCAGAACGAAATTTGCCGCAAAGTATCCTCAAATAGAGAAAGTCGCATTGAGAGGTCTTATCGCTAAGGTGAAGGACATCAGGACTAATCTACTCATCTCAGAAGATCGAGCAATGGAGATTAAACAGCAGGTTGATTTGGAGTGGAAGAACAACGGCAATGAACAGCAGTTAGAGGAAGCCACGTCACACGAACAAGCAGTGGCAATTGATGTTCTTCCTCAACCTGGTGATGATCCAGCACCACCACATCCTCCGGAGGTAGATGGCCTAATACAACCAGTGCCAGAAGCCGAAGTTCAACAACTAAGGAAGCGATTAAAATGGACATACCATATGAACAGAGATGTGATGCGCTTTTATTTTTTGGCGAAGAAAAGTGGGCAAAGTGTAAAGAGAGAACATCATCGTCTCTTCTTACTTAAGTACTCAGGGCTAGCCACAAGAATAAATGAGCAGAATCTAGCAGATCAAAAACGTTTGATATCTGTAAACAAATTGCTTTCGGCTGTTGAAATAGGTGCCATCGAAATGGAAGTAGAACAGCAGCTTCCTATTGATGAACTTCCATTGGAAGATGTGGAAAACGAAAACTTGATTGCAGCTGAAGACATAGGTGCTAGGGATAATGAGCATCAAGTACCGGATGGACTAGAACCACATCCGGATATCCTAAACGATGATATAAACAGCGAAGTCCCAGAAAATCTACAGCACCTTGAAAGGAATTTTGGTCATGCTCTACTAGAGTTCAGACATGTAGAACCAACACAAAGGCATTCACTGCCCAAGATGAACATCACAAATGATCTGCGTGCATTAATAGAACACCTAAACAGCAAGGTTTTACCTATGCATTTGAACGCAACACAAAATGCGTTAGAGGTGCAAACTCTTGTATACTGTGCAGCTGTGGCAACCGTTAGAACGTTGGACCGCAGAACTAGGCCTATAAATGCAGTCTTCGCCCCAAGACAGGAGCGAGATCCGCCATGGAAGATCGGGTTGGATATGGATGTCAGCGAAGTAAGGTGCAAATTGGGTCGACTGACTCAATATAAAAAAGGAAATCGAACCAGAAAGCTGATACACCATGTTATTAAAATCATCCACGCTCGGTACATCGAGACATTGACACCAGCAATATTGGATGAGATTATAGAATCCCAGCGGCAGAGACTTGATGTTCTTACTGCTAGACTGCGTCGGTACAAGAAAAGTAGTGCAAGAAGGCAACAAAATCGAACCTTTCAGACAGACGAAAGAAGGTTCTATCGTGAACTGAGTGTACAGCAAGATAACCAGCAAGACACCGAAGTCCCTCAATTGGAAGAAATGACTAACTATTGGTCAGACGTTTGGGGAAAAACTAACAGAAGCAATTTGGACACTGCGTGGTTCCAACAAGAGAAAGCAAGAGCAAGCAATAACCCTGAAATGGAGCTGACGAACATCACAGCTTTAGATGTTTCAGCGGTTTTGAAAAAAGCATGTAACTGGAAAGCTCCAGGTCCGGACATGGTGCACAATTTCTGGTATAAGTACCTGACTAGTGTGTATCCTGCGTTGGCACGGTGTTTTCAGAAGATCATCGAACATCCAGATCTGATGCCAGGCTTTATGCTGCAGGGTAATACGTATATGTTGCCTAAAAAACCAGACGCTCAAAATCCATCTGAATTTCGACCGATAGCCTGTCTTCCAACAATATATAAATGTCTTACAGCAATCATAGCAGATAAGGTTTATTC
Organism: Andricus quercusramuli; assembly: GCA_932178445.1. NCBI lineage: Eukaryota > Metazoa > Arthropoda > Insecta > Hymenoptera > Cynipidae > Andricus > Andricus quercusramuli. Next base: position 21,673 of record CAKNXH010054085.1, read on the forward strand.
TCACTGTGACGAGAATGACATCCTCACAGAAGAACAAAAAGGATGTTGTAAAAACTCCCGAGGCAGTAAAGATCTAGCCACCATAGACGCTGTTGCCATGACGCAAGCTCGTAAACACCAAAGGAACTTGCACATGGCATACATTGACTACAAGCAAGCGTTTCCTTCCGTACCACATGACTATTTGCTTGAAGTCTTAAAAGTATACAAAATTTGTCCACGCATCATTGACTTCCTAAGTCGTGCGATGATGCGATGGGGTACAAGAATCAAGTATTTTGATCATGGACAACTGAGGATAACTAGATCAATACGCATTAAGACGGGTATATTCCAAGGAGACTCCTCCAGTGCATTATGGTTCTGTTTAGCGTTGAACCCACTGAGCAAAACTTTAAATAGCATGTCTCATGGGTTCCGAGTAAATGATAATGAGGATGGTCATCAAGTGACCCATCTTCTATACATGGATGACCTGAAGCTATACGCTAGTTCAGACGAGAAATTGCAGCAAGTGATTGATGTTACAAAGCAGTTTTCCAATGATATCAGCATGGAGTTTGGACTAGATAAATGCCGAACAGTGCATTTAATCAGAGGAGAATTAGGGACCGCAGAGATAGAGAACGATTTTGGGAATGACATCGAGGCAATGGCTGAGGGCGAGTCATATAAATACCTGGGTATTCTTGAATCTAAGGGTATTCAGCATACGATAGTTAAGGAAAGCCTAACGACTACCTTCACTACAAGACTCAGCTTGATTCTGAAGAGTTCTCTTAACTCGGCAAACAAGATCAGGGCAATCAACACCTACGCCATCCCTGTTCTCACGTACTCCTTTGGGCTCATCAAATGGTCGAACACTGACATCGAACGATTAAACAGAATCATCCGCGTAGAAATGACAAAACACCGAATGCACCACCGTAATTCAGCGAGTGAAAGGGTAGTTCTACCACGACATAGAGGGGGCAGAGGCATTGTAGATGTCAGAAAACTGTGTGAGTCACAAGTTACACAGTTGCGAGACTATTTTAACAGAAAGCGAGATGTTACGCTTTACGACACCATCTGTAAAGCGGATCTTGACTACACGCCCTTGAATTTGTCCTCAGAGGAGGCCTTGAATATCTGGGCAGAAACCATAGAGGAATTAGAAACGCAATGGAGACAGAAAGCCATCCACAGCGAACACCCCAAAACGCTAGATCAATATGAAGTGGATAGTGAGGCATCCAATATTTGGCTGAGAAAGGGACTCCTGTATCCGAAAACGGAAGGATTCGTCATTGCGATTCAGGATAGAGTTGTCAGCACCAGGAATTATCGCAAACACGTGTTACATCAAGACGTGGTTGACCGGTGCCGATTATGTGGAGATACCAACGAATCCATCGAGCACATTATTGATGGTTGTCGCGTAATGGCTCAAAGAGAATATACGCACAGACATAATGATGTGGCGGGCATTGTACATCAACAACTTACCTTCTTATCCTTCTTGCGAAAAAACGGATATGAAGCTGTTTATCAACAGGAAGAGGAGCAACATCCTCCAGCGAACATTCCACCCGTTCCAGCAAGACCACCTTTGCAGATAGCCGATAATGTCAACATGAGAAGTAGGAGATCTATCCACCAAAAAGTCTTCCTCAGGATGGACAAATTAGCTGAAGCTAATACTGCTCTCCGCGATTTGCTCCCCGAAGATGTTAATCTCTGGAATCTGAACTGTGTAGTTTACGAGAAGGCGGTCTCCCTGCTTAGCGACGATAGAAGTAACGAAACTTCGGTACGTCTGAGTAAGACACGCGAGCGTATTGCACAGCTTCAGTTCAAAATTGAAACGGCGAGACGGCATGCATCAAATGTTCAGTGCGTGATTAGCTACATAACATCAAATAAAAAGTTCACTCCAAAAGTTAGGGCACTTGCTCGAAACTTGAGGGAAGCAAATCACACGCTGAACAAGTGTAAACTGTCGACCATCAAGCAGCACTGGACGCAAAAAGTAAGATCTCTTTCAACAGCGAAACAGCGCCTTGAACGGCGAGTTAAGTGGATTCAGGAAAATTCCACCTTTTCTACTAATCCTTCCCGTCTGTTCAATAAAGCGTCATGTGTAGTTAAAAATCCGCCTAGTCGAAAAGAGATTCAAGTCTTCTGGGAGCAAGTATATGGAGATACTTATCAGCTAAGTGAAGACGCTTCTGATATATCACTCTTTCGTAACTTTTGCCAAAAGCAAAGGTTACAAGGTCCAGAGAAAGAATGTCCACTCATTACTGCTGAAGAAGTAAAGAAAGTTATCGCTAGAACTAAGAACTTTTCGGCGCCAGGGCCAGATAAAATCAACAACTTTTGGTGGAAGAAGTTTACTTCTACGCACCGACATCTAGCTCGTATATTTACTACTTTCTTAAACGGAGAACAACCCGTCCCGCAGTGGCTAGTGGAAGGACGCACGGTATTGATCCCTAAGGCCGGAGATTTGTCATGTCCAAAGAACTACAGGCCCATAGCTTGTTTAAACACCAGCTACAAGCTATTCACTGGCATCCTCAAAGAGAGGATATTGACATCTATCGAGCCGGTATGGAGTGCAATAGTCGAACAACGTGGATGCAAGAGAGGGCTGGCAGGTTGCAGGGAGAACCTGTTAATAGACAGGTGTATTACCCAGGACTCGATCAGGTATCGACGCAATCTGTCCATGGCTTGGATTGATTACCGTAAGACATTCGATAACACGAACCATGAGCATCTTATCAAGCTCCTTGAGTGCATGGAGGTGCATCCAAAAATAGTGAGATGCATAAAAGAGCTTATGCTCTTGTGGCGGACAAGATTTGTCATAACATCTGACAAAAGACAAGTGACTACAAGCTTTGTCACATATAAGAGGGGCGTCTTTCAAGGAGACTCTCTAAGTCCGATACTTTTCTGTATTTCCCTCTTGCCTCTATCTATTGTGCTCCGAGGCAAAAGCTCTGGATACCTATGTGGCCCGCCGAACAGAAGAGAATATAAGGTCAACCACCTTTTATACATGGACGACCTTAAACTCTTTGCTTCCTCAAAAAAGGACCTTAACATCCTTGTAGATGCGGTAAATAGGTATTCCAAAGCGATTGGCATGAGCTTCGGACTGGACAAGTGTGCTTGCGTCCACCTACACCAAGGAAGACTAGAAACTACATCATCCAGTGACGATCAGGATGTTCAACTCATAGGCGGAAATACCATTCAACATCTTGGTATTGGAGAAACATATACATATCTTGGAATACCGCAAGCGGAAACCCAAAATGTGCATAACTTGAAAACGGCCCTTGGAAAAAGGTATCGCCAAATTCTCAGAAAAATTTGGGCTTCCGAATTATCTGGAAAGAATAAGATCCAGGCGACCAATATGCTGGCCGTTCCTATACTGCTCTACACGTTTGGTGCAGTAAAATGGAACGTCGATGAGTTAAAACAACTTGATCGAAGCACACGCAAGATGATGACAATACAACGAAGTCTTCATCCTAGATCTTCCGTACCTCGAATATATCTCCCTCGCGATAAAGGGGGTAGAGGATTGCTAAGCTTAGAGTGTCTTCATCGAAGAATGGTTCTGGCTACAGCCTGCTCAGTTCTAAAAAGCACGGATTCCCTTATGCGACTCGTACATCAACCTGAAGTCGCCAATGCTGCGGTGTTTCTATACCATGCAGCAGATAGGGCCGCAGAGGAGCTTGACCTCCCATTTGATTCCAGCAACATTACACATGGCCTAGCATCACTAACACCTCTGGTGCTCAAAAGTCGTATACAGGAAGCAGAACATACGCTCCTACTAAGAGAACATGCTGAGAAACCCCTCCATGGTAAGTTCTACGGCATCCTACGTAGAGAAGAGCTCTCGATGGGTCTGTCCAACATGTTTCTCAAGTCTGCTGGATTGAGATCGGTGACCGAGGGATTTCTTTTTGCCTGTCAAGACGGCGTCATAGACACCTTAGTTTACCGCGAGCGCATAATGAATATACCTGTACGCGATACCAACTGCCGAGCGTGCAAGCTAGAGCCCGAAACACTTGGACATGTTCTCAGTGGATGCTCTAAATATGCACGCTGCGCGTACATAGAGAGACACAATGCAGCTCTAAAAGTGATATATTACCATCTTAGGCATTTCTATGGTGTTGATCTATTGCCCGTCTTGCCATACGCCCAGGGGGAACTCGAGTCAGTCGTGGAGAATGATCAGTGTAAGATCTACTGGAATTTCTCATTCTCCACCACTCAACGTATCAGTGCTACGAAGCCTGACATTGTCCTCCAAGATCTGAAGAACAAGATCATTCACGTGATTGAATTCTCGGCACCAGCCGATGGTAATATCACGGCAAAGGAGGGAGAAAAACAGGCGAAATATCAAGCACTTCTTTTCGAGCTGAGTAGGCTGTACCAAGGCTACAAAGTCCATCTTATAATTCTCATACTCGGCTGTCTTGGAGCTATGAAAGCTTCATTTATCAGCCAACTCAACAAGATTCCGGCTTGCCAGCGTCAGGCTCATTTCATCGCGAACCGGATGCAAAAGGCTGTTCTCCTGGGATCACTCCATCTGGTCCGTCAACACTGTTCCTCTTAAATTCTGCAAAGATTGGTAGCTCTAAAAAGGTATCCAGAGGTGAAACCTTCATCTCCAACTCTCTTGTCTGCCGCGTAAGGTCATCCGCGGCTAGAGACCTGACTCCAGGGAACAGTGCTGCCCGATGTTATCACGCGTAAATTTCCCGCTCTTGCTTACCTTCTAGGACAGAAGGAGCAGAAGTGGATGACGTACACGTTCCAGTAGCTTTGGGATTGGTTTCTTTAAGGAATCATGATCGAAGCTTCCGGAGCCTACAACTTCTCAAAAAAAAATAAAACATATGTATCAGTGCCAGAAGGCAAGGTGCATAGGGCAGTTTTTCAACGCCAAAATTACCAAAATGAGTACAATAGGCCGAACAGTAAGTATGCTGGAAATCCTGGCCAAAAGCCGCAGCAACCACAATCAGCAAACCAAAACCCTGAAGGGAGTCTTGTATGGAAATTTTTTAATCATAAGTAATATATATTTTGATTATCAATATTTTTATTTGTTTAAATTCTATTATGCTTAAATTTTATTTCCTGTAATCTTTCTGTAATATGGTTTTTAACAAATTCTTTGGGATATCTGTTGTAATAAAGAAGTTGCCTCACAATGTTTAAGTTTTTTCTTAGTCCTGTATTATGTTGTAGCGCATAGTTAAAACAAAAATTTTGGACTCTGAATATGTACTTTTTCGGAATAAATTCATTTTTAAGTTATCATTATCATCTGTGATGATCTCAACATTGAAAAACTAATTGTATTGTATCTTTCAAGTGCATTTGTATGTTTACGGACGCATGGAATTAGTTAATGAATATACAATTATCAAGTTAGTATCAATTATTGGAGGTACTTTTTTAATCTGTTCTGAGTTTATACTTATTAAGATTTGAATTTGCCGCGCTAATCTCGAATATATTCGATTAGTCTTCCGTTCGATTATTTGGCAACGAACGGACGGAAGGAAGGAGGACAACTTTGTAAAGTGACGAACAGTAAACAGATAAACCGGCAAAGTCATGTGGATAAATCGCTTTAAATAATTCTCAATTCACCTCGTTAATCATTCACGCAAGGTTTTTAGACCGGGGTGAGGTGTTCATATCAAACTAGAATTAACCAGCTCTTTAAGATTTCTGACAGTGAACTTCGAGAAAACGTCGACATTTTGAAGATCATTTATTGTTCGTCTTTGCGTGAAAATGTTAAATGGTTTGAGAATTGGGATCCACAATTAGGACCAATTGTACAAAAAGATCCAATTTTTCTTTTTAGTATGATATGAATGTACGTATAGACTTTATGCTGTAACTTTTTTGGCATTATAACCTCACTTTTGTATTCATTACTCCACGGGCCAAAACACTTTGCAATCAAATGTTCGAATTTTCAAACAAGAAAGATTAAAGTTCAATCAAATATTAGAATTTTCAAGAAGAAGAACCATCAAAGTTGAATTTTCAACAAAAGAGTAAAGTTTTTATGCTGAAAAGTCTAATATTTTCGAAAACAGTGATTTCACAAAATAATGAATGAATTTTCAACAAAAAATATCATTTTCAATAAAAAACATCAATTTTGAACAAGCTAGTCGAATTATCAAACGAAAAATTGAACTGTCAATAAACAAGAATAATTTTCTATCCAGAAAGACGTCTTTTAAAAAAAAATATTAATCTTCTACCAAATCGTTGAATTTCCATACAATAAGTTGAATTTTCAACAAACAATATTATTTTTCTACACAAAAAGACGACTTTTCAACAAAATAATCGAATTTTCTACCAAATAATCGAATAATCGAATCTCATAAAATATACATGATAAGTTTTCAACTACATATTATGAAAGAAACATCTCGCTAAGAAGAAATCTTGCTACTGAAAAGTTTTTTATTTTACCAACAATACAAAAAATTAAGAATTTGTTTATTTTGTTCCCAATAATCGCTGGAAACCCTGCTACAGTTCAGATCATTTCAAATTACTGAATCGATCAGTAGACGTTAATGATTACAATAATTCGTTTTCATTGTTAGAAAATAAATATTTTTCCCTTGAGAATTGATCTTTTTTAGTTAAAAATTTTATTATTCTGTTGAAAATTAGTTTTTTGCATTGAAAATTTCATTTTTTAATTGGTATTTTGGTTGAGTTCTACTCTTCCTTTATATTTTTAAATTAAAATCTTTTTTGGTTAAAGTATCAACTACTTGGTTAAAAGTTAAAGTACTTTTTTTTAAATTCATTAGTTTCGTTTAAAGATTCATCATTTTAGTTGAAAACTCATCTCTATGGTTGAAAATTTTAATATTTTCCAGAAAATTAGTTGGTTTTTTGTTTGAAAATTAATGTTTTTAACTGAAAATTTATATATTACACTTCTGGTTGCTAATTGATTTTTTTAGTTCATAATTCAAGTTTTTAGTTACAATTCCATTTTTTTTTGAAAATTTATTCTTATTGGTAGAAAATACGTCTTGGTTGAGAATTCATCTTTTTTGGTTGAATTGAAAAAAAATTAATTAAACACATTTTTGTTGGTTGAACTGTCAGCTGTTACATTCTTTGTTGAGAATTGATCTTTTTTTTGTTGAAATTGTTTTTTCTAAAATAATCTTTTAATTGAAAATGAAAGTATATCATTTTTGGTATAAAAATGATCTTTTTAGTTACAAATTGAACTAGTTGGTCGAAAATGATGTATTGCGTTTAAAATTCATCTTTTTTGGTAGTTGAAAGTTAATATTTTTCTTGACCTTTAACTGTTTTTAAAGTATAAAGACAACCTTACACTTAATAGTTTCCCAAAAATGGAAAAATTAAATCATCAATTAAGACAATTAAGTTTCAAATAAGAAAAGAGGATTTTTCAACAAAATAATTTAATCGTCTAACGAAACAGACTAATTTTTGAAGCAAGAAGAGAAACTTTCTAGAAAAGTATTAACTTTTTGAACAAAAAAGATTTTTCAGTCTATAAAAAAAATCTTATCCAAAATGATTATTTTTCAAGCCAAAAAGACTAATTTCCTGCAAAACAGTTGAGTTTTAAACCCAAAAATATGACATTTTACCAGAGAAAAAAATTAATTTTCAACCCATAAATATTAATTTTCTACCAAAATAATTGAATTTTAATCCTGAAAAAGATGAGTTTTTAACAAAATAAATGAATTTTTAACCTAAAAAAGATACATTTCAAGCAAAAATAGAATACTTAAATTTTCAGTATAAGAATAGATTCTTAAACAAATAAATTAAATTTCCATAAGAAGGGTAACTTTTCCACAAAAAATGAAGGTTCAATTTTCGGCCAAAGAAGTGTAAGCTTAACTAAAATTATGTATCTTAAAAAATAACATTAATTTGTGACCGAATAATTGTATTTTCAACCCAAAAAGATGAAGTTGGAAGTAGCGAAACTACTTTTCTATAAAAGGACGAATTTTAAACAAAATAGTTTACAGATTAAATTTTTAACAAAAAAAATTTATTTTCAACCAATAAAAACCAATTTTCAACCAAAAGAATAATTATTCTATAAAAGATATTAATTTTTAACAAAATACAGAAAACTGTAACCAAATAGTTGATTTTTTAACCCTGAACTAAGAAAGAAACGAATTTTCACCTAAATTGTCAAATTTTTAATCAAAAATACAATACTCAAATTTTCCGTAGAAGAATTAATTTTCAACCTATTAAAATAAATTTTCAACGAAACAATTGCATTTTCAACTAAAGAAATTAATTTTTAACCAAAAATAGAATAGTTAAGTTTTTAGCAAACCAATAAATTTTTGACCAATTAAAATAATTTTTCAACGAAGTAGTTGAAATGTCAACCAAACAGATGAATTTTCAACCGAGAAGATTAAATATGTATGAAAAAGGTAAATTTTCCACGAGAAACGGAATACTTCAATTTTCAGTCAAGGAAGTGAATGTTCAGCTAAAATGCTGTTTTTTCAGACAAAAAATGAATTTTTAATCAAATAATTTAATTATCAACCCAAAAGATTAATTTAAAAGACAGGACAAATTTTAAACAAAATAGTTGAATTTCCACCTAAAACAGATTTCAGTTAAAATTAATAATTTTCAATTAAATAAAAAAAATTGCAGTCAAGGAAATGAATTTTCAACCAAAAAGATAAATTCTCATTCAAAAAATTATATTTCAACCAAACAGATTTTCTACTGAAAAAAATTAATTTTTGATCAAGATAACAATAATTTTTAACAAAATAGTTACATTTTGAACAAGAAGAATTTTTTTTCAACTAAAATTATGAATTTTCAAAGAAAAAAATGAATTTCTAACAATGTAGTTCCACTTTCAACCAAGTAGTTGAATTACTAACCAAAAAAGATGAATTTTTAACAGAATAATCAAATTAATTTTAATTGATTGAAAATTCATTTTTTTTCAATGACTAACTATAAAAAAAGTTATTTTTTTAGTTATTTTCGAAATATAATTCAGAGGCATTTTTTACGAAAATCAATCAATTTTATTGCTTCTCCAACTATTTTTTCATTTTCACTATTCAAATTGTGGTGGCAGATAGCGATAAAAATTTATAGTCCAATATAGGAAAATTGAAATTTTTCTTCCAATCTGGGATTCGAAAATTTCTGAAATCTATAAAACCACTTAGAAGGAAATCAAAAATAATTTCATAGGTAAATATTAATTTCTCATTGGTTGATATTTAATTTTTTTAACTGGAAATTTAACTATTCCAGTTATATTATTTATTATTTTAATTGAAAATTAATCTTTTTTGGCCAAAATTGAATTATGTGGTTGAAAATTTTATTATTTTTTTTCGAAATTTAACGATTTTGAAAGTAAATCATTTGATTCGGTTGAAAATTGATCTTTTGTAGCTAAAAATTCTTTTTTTTTTTTGTTAAAATTTTTATCTCTTTGGTTCTAAATTAAAGAATCTTGTTAAAAATTCGCCTTTTTTGTTTGAAATTTCAACAATTGGGAAGATTTTTTTTTCTTTCTTGACTGCAAATTCAACTATTTTGTTGAAAAAATATTTTTTGGTTGAAAATTCATCTGCCTGAGTAGAAAATTCATCATTATTGGATAAGAATACAACAGTTTGTTTGAAAATTCAATACATTTGTTCAAAAGTCATCCTTTTTGGTCCAAAAATCTACTGTTTTGTTGAAAATTCAACTATTTCGTAGAAAATTTCCATTTTGAGAAAAATTCACATGTGTTGAAAAATCAATTTAAATATTTTTTGGATGAAAATTCAACTATATATTTTAATATTTGTCTTCCTGATTGAAAAAATCATCTGTTTTAGCAGGAAATTCATCTTACTTGGATGAAGTTGCAACAGTTGAATTGAAAAGTAAATAATTTTGTCAAAAAGTCATCCTTCTTGTATGGAAATTCAGCTGTTTGGAAATTTTGTTTGGACCACTTTGTTAATAAATAATCTTTTTGTTGAAGATTCATATTTTTAGTTGAAAATTCATCTCTTTAGTTAAAGTTGACTATTTAGTTGAAAACTGATCTTTTTTAATTAAAAATTTAATTGCGCGCTTAAAAGTTGACATTGTCTGTTAACATTTGTTTTAATGAAGCTTTATCTCTTTGGTAGAAAATTTAACTATTTTGTTGAAAATTAATTTTTTTCGCTGAAAATTCCTATTTTTCTGATTGAAAATTCAATTTTTGTACGAAAAATTAGTCTTTGGCTTCAAGGTTCAACAATATAGGTGAACCTTTTTTCTTTCATTACTGAAAAAACTTAATTTATTGAAAATTTGCCTTTTTAATTTTAAATTTGATATTGTTAAAATGAAATTTCATCCTTCTTGGTTGAAAAATAAACTTTTTTGTTGCGAATTTATCTTTTAAGGTTGAAAATTCAACTATTTCATTGAAAATAATTTAATTATTTTGTAGAAAGTTAAAGTATTTTCTTAAGAAGTATCTTTTATGGTAGAAAAATCATTTTTTTGTTTAAAATAAATAAATTTGGAAATTTTTAATTTACATATGAATGTTAATGGTATTTTAATTTTGATGTAGGGGGTAGACATATTTTGTTACGGTTCGTTACGGGGCAGAATCATCGGGACAGAAAACGTTCCTGTCCAAGAAAAAACAGAAGAATTAAAATGAATGAAAGATTTTTCTGCATCTCGAAAATCGCAAATTGCAAACAGCTCCACGGGAAGAGAAGGACCTGGGAAAAGAGAGGCAGAAAACTGGCGATAGGGATGAGGTAACGGTTGGAGGGGGGGGGGGGGCGCTCTAATGGAGTCAACAAACAAAAGTGAATCGATTTGAAATAATGGCACGCAGGCGAGCTTGCGAGCTTGCAAGCTTGCGAGCTGGCGCACGACAAATAAAAGCACTCAGCGGGAGCGGCTTTATCCTTATACAACTGTCAGACGTCTTAACACCTCCCCAAGCTCCATCAGTTTGCCAGTTGCCCCCTTACCTCTTGCTTCCAGCAAGCTCAGAGAGCCAAACTCCCCTCCCACCGACGAGCTTGCAATGGTCACATAGATTTCACGGGCTAAAAGCTTTATGGAACTCATTTTCGTTAACGTTAAGGGCAAAGTGTCCTTTCACCTTAGCTGTTAGCTTTAGGTTCCGAGATGCTGCGCTGCGACGAACATTGCAGACACTTCCAGAAACACGACGACTAGTCGTGGTGTTTCTGTTTTTATCCAGGCAACTGGTAGTTTTCGGTTCCCGGAGAAAACATGACAATTAATATTTTCAATAAGAAAGCTTCCTTAAGGTGCTTCAAGCGAGTGAGGTTTCAGAATAATAGAAAATACGGCCACAAGGATGTATTGTTTAATGTAATATTTTCACCACATAATCTGAAGGCTTATACATGTGCATCAATAGAGCCCTTTGTTCGAAAAATGGTCTTGTTGCTGTCTTATTTATGTTAACTGAAACGCATTTTGAAACGGTGAACGCCTGTTTCCAGTCGCCATTGCTACACTCCCAGTAGCGCGTTGCGGCAAACATTGCAGATACTTCCAAAAACACGACGACTAGTCGTGGTGTTTCTGTTTTCATCCAGGAAACTGGTAGTTTTTCGTTCCTGAAGAACACATGTCCATTAATATTTTCAATAAGAAAGCTTCCTTAAGGTGCTTAGAACGAGTCGGCTTTTAGAATAATACAAAATACGGCCACAAGGATATATTGTTTGATGTCAGATTTTTACCACATGATCCGAAGGCTTGTACACGTGCATCAATAGAGCCCTTTTGTCGAAAA
>CAKNXH010054085.1:39241-54792 GCA_932178445.1 Andricus quercusramuli
GAATTATCTGAATTCAAGAAAATCCTTGAATTGTTTGAATTCCTTCAGTTCGTTGAATTCCTTTAACTCGTCGACTGCCTTGCATTCTCAAAATTCCTCGAATTCCTTAAATTCTCTGAATTCTTAAATTCCCGGAGTTCCTTGAATTCTTTGAGTTTCTTGAATTCTTAGAATTACTCGAATTCTTAGAATATCTTGAATTCTATGAATCCCTCGAATTCCTTGCATTCTCTGTATTCCTTGAGTTCCTTGAATTCTTTGAATTCCTCGAATTTCTTGAATTCTCTTAATACCTTAAATTATCTTAATTCCTTGAATTCTCTGAATTTCTTAAATTCTCCGAATTTCCTGAATTCTCTGATTTACCTGAATACTTTGAATTACCTGATTTATCTGAATTCCTGGAGTTATCTGAATTCGAGGAAATCCTTGAATTATCTGAATTCATGAAAATCCTTGAATTGCTTGAATTCCTTCAATTCGTCGACTGCCTTGCATTCTCTGAATTCCTTGAATTCCTTAAATTCTCTGAATTCTTAAATTCCCGGAGTTCCTTGAATTCTTCGAGTTTCTCGAATTCCCGGAATTCCTTGAATTCTTCGAATATCTTGAATTCTCTGAATATCTTGAATTCTGAGCATTGTTCGTATTCTATGAAGTTCTTGAATTACATGAATTCCTCGAATCCTAGGAATTCCTCGAAATTTATGAATTCCTCGAAAGCGAGTGTGTGTAAAGTGATATTGGGTAGGGTCGGCCTAGTTGTTAATATATTTCTGAAACTTATATTTTTAGCGACGCCTACAGTTTGGTTTTCGGAACCAATTATGAATTTTAGTTCAAAAAAGCGCTCAAAACATTCAGAGAAATGTCCTCTTGTGACAAAAGGATGTTTCTTGACGTGAATGGAATTTCCTCTTAAATTTTTAGGTTGAGAGGAGTTTCATTTGTCCCAACAGGAATCCTTTTGCAGTAAAAATTTTTCGTATGCGACCAACTTCACCTAATCTTGCAGCCAAATAATTTTGTTTGTGTAAAAAATATATTCACGTAAGGTAAATGTCCCAGTAATCGTGACGGTCCCAGTAATCGTGAAACTTGGTTATAGTTTGAATATATTGTTACAAAAATGTGTTAAAAGTAACATTTAATGATAAAACTCACTTATTTTTAGCATTTTATAATGGCAAATAGAAATTACATTCATTCAGATGAAATAAAAAGCAAGAAAATTGGCATCACGATTACTGGGACTAAGGTCACGATTACTGGGACGTTTACCTTAATTCGAAAGAAAATTGGCAAGAGGACGATGCTTTTGTTTCCAGACAACTTCTTCTTCGAGTGAAAGTAGGCCAAGTTATGTGAAATGATAAAAAGAGAGGATTAGTAAGGGTTCAGTCATAGTGAAACTCGCTATTGTTGTTTTTATGCATGTCACGCAACGATCCATACATGTGCCATTCTTGAACAATCTTTGAACATTTTTGACCTATTTTTGACCCATGATTGAGCAAGGCAACTTTCTTTCACGCATAGTTTTCTGTTTGAATCCCAAATATTGACAAAGCTGAATATTATACTCAAAGTCTTTTGAATATGCTGGAATTACTAAATTACTACTAAAATTGACTGGAATTGTCTAGAATTTTCTAAGATACTCTTGAAATTTAAGATTCCGAGTGATCAAGATTTTACAGTTCATTTCGACTATCTCAAGCAATTAAAAAAAATGTGTCCCTCGACTTCAAAGTTTCAAATGGCATCGAAAAACTACTTTCAATTATTAATTTTTCATTTCATGAATACATAGAGATCATTTATTTTCTACCAGTGATTGTTCAATGTTGTTAAAAGTTTAAGTTGCTAGTGTGGAAAAACATGATAAATATGAACTTTTTCTCACAAAATTAGGTGCAGATGGACAACCCAGTCCACCTGAACAGCACGCTTTGCCTGAAGAACTCCTTATTTTGCAAATGCGTGATCGCTGTCTTTACAATGGAGATGAACTCTATCCATACGGCTCACCGCAGATACCGGACTATTTGCAATATAGCCATATAATTACTGAGGGATATAACGTTGATATATATATAGAAAACCGACATTTTGGAACAACTCTCATCCAACCAGCACATCCACCGCTTCTCCCACGTGTTCATGCTCATGGCACTCATACTCCATGGAACGCTCATATAAATATAGGAGATGGCCACTTTTATTCAGCCACCCAGTTTCAACCATACAGTGTATATGCACATTTCCATCATTATCTAACCCAAAATTACCCAAGGGGTAATTATCCAAAAACTAATTACATATACGTAACAATGCCAGCAGGAAATGAGAGGGTGTATAGGTCACCTATAATACGCCATGGTATCAAAGGGGAAGATCATTCACATTCTGGAACAGCCCACGTGCTGAACTACGTGCTATCAGGACTACCTTAGACATATCGAGAGCGATATCCTACAGTGCAGAAATTTTGATACCCAATAGATATTCCAAGGATATCTCAAGATATCCTCGGAACATCTCATTAGTGTCTCTAATTTGTATGCCAAGGATGTCCTGTAAATGTAGATATATATTAATCTACACATTATGTATTTTCAATCAACTAAATAAATAAACTAATTGTTCATTAATATCGCAATATTTTTTGCCGGAGGGACTGACGCTTCGTACCAGACTAAAGTATTTTCAAAACACGAAATTTTCTATATTATGTTGAACTCTATTAGACATTGAATATATCTTATGTAAATTCATGTACCTAGATTCCAAACTTCTTTTTCAGAGACTGCAAAAAATTACAAATTTCATTATTTATTATAATACTCCTTATTTTGCACCAATCATCCGCAGATGGAAAATACTACTCAGGGGGTCTCACAACATCAAGAATTGATGAAAACTAGATAAGTCTGAATTCGCATGAATCTAATATACATTTCTCGTAAAGAAGTCCCCTTTTTGCTTCCTCATAGAGGAAGCTTTGTAATGGTAAAATTTTCCAAACAATTTTAATTGATTTAATCAAACCGTCCTTGATTTGAAAAAGCCCAATACAATTTTCTAAGCGATTGATCCACGCGCACGCGCATATAAGCAGTCGTACGCTCTTTGGTTGTACCGTACGGTAATGATGAAAGAAAAATTATGAAGTTTAGTCTTTTTTAATATTTATAAAAAATAACAGATTGTAATCGTAAAAAGTCACCAACTCATGAAAGAAAACACCGCTGAGCAAGTAAAGGAATGGTTTTTATAATTTTTTTTTCACTCGGAAATTGGTTTTTAATGCATGTACGGGAATGACGTTTTTGCTGTCAAAATGCACTTTTCAGTTTTAATATCAGATTCACAAAAATAAGTTAATATTTCAAACTCAATTTTATAGAATCTTGTATTAAACGATACGTTTAATATTTCTGTATTCATTACTTAACTGCAAATACAATATTTTGCTAGAAAAAAAGACGTACGGTAATGACGTCTGAAACTCTGAAATAACAAAAAGTGAGGTTGAGACACCGTACGATAATGAAGTTTGGGGTGCTCTTATATTAAATTGAAGTAAATAGGAACAGAAATGAAAAAAAAGAACTGACCATTTTGTAGAGGATGATAATAAGTATTGATTAAAAAAAATATATATATCAGTACGAGTTTCGAAGTCAATGTTATATAAAAATATGAATATGAATAAAAATCCAACTATTTTGTTGAAAATTCAGCTTTTTTTTTAGTCGTTTTTTGTGGTTGAGAATTTATTTTCCAAAATAAAAATGTAACTATTCCGTTTCGGGGGTAGAAAGTTGATATTATAAATTAAAAATTGATCTGCTCTGATTGAAAATTCATGTCAGTTGTCAAAAAATCGTTCTTTTTGTATAGAAAATTAATTCTTTCTTGTTAAAAATGTAACTGCTTCGTTGAAAATAAAAAATGGGTTCAAGTTGAACTATTTTGTACAATTACATTTTTGTTGAAAATTCATCATTTTAGTGGAAAATTCAACTAGTTGGGTATAAATGAACTTTTATCTAGAAAATTCATCTTTTTGGCTTGAAAACTTGGTTAAAAATGATCTTTTTGCTGAAAATTGATATTTTTTGTTAAAAATTCTACTAATTTGTCTGAAAATTAAAATTTTTGGTGAAAAAATTAACTATTTTTTGAAAATCCATCTTTTTAAGTTAAATTCAATTGTTTTGAGATAAAAATAAGAATCTTCTTTTGCTGAAATATTAACTATCACATGTTTCGTTGAAAATTCATTTTTTTCAATAAACTACTTAGTTTAAAGTGGAACTGCTTTTTTAAAAAATCGTTTTTTTTAAGATTCATCATTTCAGTTACAAGTTTATCTTCATGCGCGTAAATTAACTTTGGTGTTGAAAATTCATTTTTTTGGTTGAAAATTTCACTTGTTCTAGAAAATTTATCTTTTTGGCTGAAAAAATGATCAAACCTTTCTTTGAAAATTCAAATTTTGTTTGAAAATTTAACTATTTTGGTGAAAAATCAAAATGTTCTATGAAAAACTAAACTTCAAATAGTTGATAATATGTCTTTTTTTAAAATTAGTTTTGTGTACTAAAAATAAAATTATTCCATTTTTTGTTGTAAGCACATCTTTTTTTGGTTGAAAATTTTATCTATTTGGAAAAAATTCAACAATTTGGTTGAAAATTTAATTATTTTGATGAAACTAAAACTAGTTTGTTGATAACTCATATTTTTCAGTCAAAAATTCAACAAAGTTAATAAAAATTGAACTACTTTGTTGAAAATTCATCTTTTTGGTAGAAGATTCATCTCTTTTGTTGGAAATTTAACTATTTCGTTGGAAATTCGTTTCTTTTTTGCCTGAAAAATTAACTTTTTTCAAATTAAAATTTTGGCTATTACATTTGTAGCAGAAAAATTGTGTCTATTAATCAAAAAATCAACAACTTGGTTGAAAATTTGTCATTTTGGTTGAAGTTCATGCATTCTCTAGAAGAGTAGTATTTTTTCGTCTAAACTTAATCTTCTCAGTTAAAAAATGATTTTTTCTTTGAAAAAAAATCATTAATCTTCACAGTGGAAAATTTAACCAGCTTTTTCAAACTGAAAATATTACTGTTCTATTTTTGTTTGAAAACTTACATTTTTAATCGGAAATTGATCTTTTCTATTTTAAAATTCAACTATTTTGTTGAAAATTCGTGCATTTTGTTTAAAATTATTAATAAATTATTATTATTTTGATTGCATTCAATAGTTTCTGATTTGAATTAAAATATTTGTTGGTTGAAATATCATCAATTAAACTTTTTGTTCAGAATTCATCTTTCTAATTTGAAAATTAATCTACCAGGTTGAAAGTTAAACGAATTCGTGAAAAATCCATTTTCGGTTAAAAATTTATATTTTCAATTAAAAATTAATTTCTTCTATTTGTAAATTGAAATTTTAAAAAATGTTGTCATATGCTCCTTACTTTTGGGTGGGATTTGCTAGGTGTAGTAAGGGGGATATTCGTCGGGGATAATGATTTTTCACTACTAAGAGAAAGTGAGAAGGAATAATCTTATTAGATAGTAAGAGACAGGAGAGATAGGGGAACCATAGGAGGAAGTGAGAGAAAATGTTGCCATTTTTGTAAAGGAGGGATGTATGATTGATAGATTTCGAAGGAGGTGAAAGGAGGGTGTGATGTGTCCATCTCATAAGATGGAAAGAGATAGCGGATCAAAGAGTGATCTGGAGAGTACAAGAGGCGAGAGTGAGAGGATAAATGTCGAGGGCGGTGGAAAGGGGGAGTGATGTGTCTATCTTGTAAGATAGAAAGAGATAGGTTGGAAGAGTGATCTAGAGACTACAAGAGGAGGGAGTGAGAGGATAAATTCAAGGGAGGTGAAAAGAGGGATTGGTATATCTATCTCCTAAGAAAGAAAGAGATAGCGAGTTGAGCAGGTGTTTTTGATAACGATTTTCTTCTGTAAAGAATTTGATTAGCGGAGATTCAATTTGTAAGTAATTGGGAAAGGGAAGCAGTTAGTCAGTGTGTCGGCTGAAATGCCAGCTGTCTCAGCGGAAACGGGCGGGCTGGTATGCCAGCTAACCCGTTAGCAGAAGAAAAAAAGGGGGGGGGGGGGGGAATTGAAGTAACAAGAAAAATTTATGTTTAGTTTGACTTTTATTCCTGATCTTTATTTGTCCATGATTTTACAGAGAGTCGGAGTTCTCAATTCTAGAGTTCGTCCTCACAGGAGGGTGAATGAGGTGCGACGTCAATTTGCCTCTGGTTGGCTTCCAGCTGTAGAATTTTTGGCGGTTGAGAGAGAGAGATTTGTAGATTGCGTATGTACTTGGTTAGACACGGCAATGGCTTGCTCGTGAAGACCTATGCCTGGCTACCAGCTGTAGGGTTTGGTGAGAGAGCTCTGGCTACCAGCTCCCAAACACTTCTGCCGTTCTGGGCCCGTGCGCGCCCTTTTAATGGGGAGGCTGCGTGGACGTCGTGTGGGAGTCGAGCGGAGAGGGTGGAAAATCGTTGGTGGGAGATGCGCGCGTCGAGTTTCGAGGGCGATCTAGTCGCGACTCTCGCCCTGCCGCCGTGCTAAAGTCACTGCTGACGTCACTTCATGGAGTACCTATTTTTCTCTCTCTTACTCGCGGGTCTAATTACAAGTTATTATAATTTAAAAATTGTTGCCTACTGAATGAATAAACGTTGTCTGCGAGAGTGTTTCAAATCTACCAATAAAAGAGTCTCGCTCTATGCGAGCCGCGTATAACAGTTGGTTTAAATATCAAGTATTACAGTTTTGGTTGAGGATTTACCTTTTTGTAAAGAAATCAATTGTTTTGCAGAAGATACGTCTTTTTCTTTGAAACTTCATATCTTTGTAGATACCATTTTTTGATGAAAAATGCAACTGCGTTCGGTTGACAATTTATCTTTTTTGATGAAAATTCAACTATTTAATTAAAAACTTAACTATTTTTTTTAACAATATCCTACTGGGTAGAAAATTAACTTTTTTGTTGAAAACCTATAGTTTCGGATGGAAAATTCAACTGTTTCGTGAAAAAATCATGTATTTTGTTGAAAGTTCGTCTTTTTGAGTAAGAAATTAGTGTTAGGTTTCAAAAACTCATCATTTTTGTTGAGAATTTAAATATTTTGTTTACAATTCGTGTTTTTAAATATAATTCAGCAGATTGATAATTCGTTTATTTAAAATTAATTTTAACTGAAAGATTTTTTTTGAATTTTGTTGAAAATTCTTCCACTATAGATAACTCATTGAAAGTGCGAAAAACGCGGACGGGGTGTTCGAAAATATCTCAAAATTAGTGATGTTTTTAGATTGCTCGCGCAAAGAAACGGTTTTTATAAACATGAATATATCATCTTCATATAATTCTGGCACTGTAGTAGTATGAGCATACTCTTGAAAACGTGTTGTACTTCTTGATAATTCTGAATCAGACAATTTTTCTATTAACTAGACTTATTACTAATGTATATGCGTAAAAAATCTAGAAAAGGTCTAGGAAATACGAACATTTTGTAGAGTTATATCAGCATTATTCCTTTTCCAACTTTGTTTATTCTAAAGATTAAATAAAGCTGTCATCGGATGACAGTCGTAAAAGTGAGTATATATAGCAGCCATTTTGGTCTCAATTTTATCACGAACTTCCTAAAAACTGATATTCTGTTCTCTATCATCTTATCCACTGAGAAGCTATGAAGATTCTTACTAAAATACAACTTCTTGTCTTTGCGGGCTTCCTGAATTTCAAACGTGAGTGTATAATGTATTATTAAAACTGATGAGTATGATAAATATGGCATATGGCCCATTACCAGATCCTCCAGGGCTAGAATTGGAAAAAATTGCTCAATACTAGATAATATCTAATATATTAACAAATCATCTGCTTCACATTGCGAAATTCAAGATTGGAAACCGTATGACTATTTTCAAACTTACTTTATCATTGTTAATTACACTGTTCAAAAAAATGTAACCAATGAATTCGTAGAGTATCAGGAGACCATACAAATTTGGTTCATATTGAATTCTATATGGTATTTACATTAATTTCTTTAGAAGAATGTATTCCCCTTCTTCTTGAAAATCACTTGTTGTTGATTCAGGTGCCATGACTTAGTCTATTCACGAGTTTCTCAATATAGTTTTATTGTTTTAAGAATGATGAAAATGTTTCACAACCGTAGGTGGAAAATTTAAAAATTAAGGGAAACTTTCGCATCTTAGATCAATAATCGTTCTCATTTCACTGTATTAATTTTAACTAATAACCAATGAGTTGTTACTTTTAAACTTACTCCACTACTGTTGATTATACTGGTCAACAAAATATGAGCGATGTATTCATAGAATGGAAGCAATATTAAATGCGTTATTTCCTTATTCAAAATTTTTTGAATGGAATGTAAGATACTTGACAATGGACATTTTATCATTAATTACTGAAGGCTGAAGCAATTTAAATTATAGATTTTTTCATTTTTAATTCAGTTTGAAAAAGGTTTATTATTAATTATAGCCTTTCTGTACATTATTTTAGCTGACATTAAATGATTTTGAAGTAGAATGCAAATTCGAAGCCTTATCAGAGATAAAGTTAAATCAACAATAATAAATGGATTTCCTCTTCTATTTCGTAGTTGTGTGAACAAACTATGTTATTTAACAAAGGAGTGTATACACATATGCTCACAGTATTAAAAAAATGTTGGCAAATGAGACTCTTTTTTATAGCTTCCGAGGTTTAATTTATTGCTGTTATCATGATGACAACATGCTATGCTCATTTCTAATTCAAGTTGAAGAATTTCCATGCAAAGGAAAAAACGTCAAATGTATGGACAAACCATCTTGATTTTTTTTCGTATACTAATAAAATTGACTGAAAAGGTCTAGAGTTTTCTAAGATCCTCTTGAAATTCAAGAATCCGAGTGTTCAAGATTTTACAGTTCATTTCGACTATCTCGAGCTATTAAAAAAATGTGTCCCTCGACTTCAAAGTTTTAAATGGCATCGAAAAACTACTTTCAATTAATCATTTTTCATTTCATGAATACATAGAGATCATTTATTTTCTACCAGTGATTGTTCAATGTTGTTCAAAGTTTAAGTTTGCTAGTGTGGAAAAACTGTATGAATATGAACCTTTTCTTACAAAATTAGGTGCAGATGGACAACCCAATCCACCTGAACAGCACCATTTGCCTCCAGGACTCCTTATGTTTCAAATGCGTGATTCCTGTCTTTATAATGGAGCTGGGCTCACTGAATACATACCACGGAAAATACCAAACCATTTCTTAGAGGGTCACATGGCTCCTCAGGATTATAAAGTTGATATATATATAGCACACCGACATTTTCGAACATTTCTTATCGAACCAGGACTTCTGATTCCGCCACATGTTCATGATCCTGAACGGCATACTCCATGGAATGCCCATATAAATTTAGAAGATGGCTACTTTTATTCAGCTACCGAGTTTCGACCATACATGGACTTTCACCATCATTATCCAACCGACGATTGCCCACAAGGAAAATATCCAGAAACTGATCACATGTACATATCAATGGCAATCGGAATTCCCAGGTTTTATAGGTCACCTTTAACACGCCATATGATCGGAGGGGAAGATCATTCACATTCTGGAATAGCCCACGTGCTTAACCTGATACGAGGACGATTACTTTAGATATATCGAGGGCGATATCCTACAGTGTGGAAATTTTGATACCCAATAGATATTCCAAGGATATCTCAAGATATCCTGAGAACATCTGATTAGTTTCTCTAATTTGTATGCTAAGGATGTCCTATAAATGTAGATATATATTAAACTGAATGGAAATAACTAAGTGGTACAACAATATTTATGATAAGAAGAACCCTATTTTATTGCTGGTATAGATACAGCCATACAGGATGTCTATTTTGGCCATCCAATTCTTGTTGCTTATGAAGGCAGACGCGCAGGCGTGAGCGAGATGCGCCTGTTGAAAACAAAACTGAGTCGGGTAAATCATTCATACTAAGTTAAGCTAAGCGTAAACATTTTAAAGATATTCGACTGAGGTATGTGTTTATAGAATTACACATTTCATATAATAGCAATATATTAGAGCTTTATACCACAAATTTAAATAAGTTGTTTCAAATTTTGGTGAATCACCCACCATATATAATCGTTGTAGCTAGTAAAACGGCCAATTGGGGGTGAATGATCAAACATCAGTTTGTGGCGAGTCTCATTAGACTAAACACATTTCATACGAAGATAGAGAATTTGCTAAGAAGTTAAAAAATACAAAAATATTTCTTATCGATAATCCTGGAATATTTGTCACTAAAGCAGTTAAGGGTAACCTTACGGGTTGTTTTAATGAAACTGATTACATTAGCAAATCTCATGAAGTACTACTTGATAAGAAGACATATGTAAAAGTAAGAAGAAATCCTTTAAAATCTTTACAAGTTAATACTTCTATAATACTAAAAAACCTGAATGATAATGATTTTTTAAAGTATAAGTACCACAATAACCAAATTACTCTTACTGACACTACTCTACCAAAATTTTATAGTCTACCGAAAGTACATAAAAAAGATACTCCACTTCGTCCGATACTAAAAAATGCAATTAAAGCTCTATCTTCACATATTAATAACAGTCATGAATTGAAAGAAAAACTTTATAAATTTACAATCGACAATGACTGCGTCTTTTTATCTTTGGATGTTAGCTCTTTGCTCACCAATATTCCGTGCTCTATAGTTCTCGAAAGCATCGACCAACGGTACCATCAAATTGTAAATATGTGCAAAATACCTTTTGACGAAATTAGAAATTTTTCTAAGTTTCTTTTTGATAATAAGTATTACATTTTTGACCACACGGTATGTCAACAAATTGAAGAGACACCGATGGGCTCCCCGATTTCGCCGTTATTTGCAGACATAGTTATGGATGTATAAAAACAGTCTCCGGATGGAAAGGTCATTAGTATAAAAAAGACTTTATTTCATTGAGAAGTGGCAACGTTTCGGACTTGATATAGTCCCTTTTCAAGCCTATTGAAACCTGTTGAAACATTATTTATTATAGTCTAAATTTTACATAAAATTATAAATAAAAAACAAGAGCATAAATCTTTGCCGATAAAAAGTGATGAAAATGTATAAAACAGTCTCCGGATTTTCTCCGAAAAGTGATAAAAGTGTGAAAAAACCAATTTTTTGTTTGTTTGTTTTGTTAATAAGTTTGATAGGAAATTATAAATATTAAAAGTAGCATGAAGAGTCACTAATGATAAATAATAAATAAAAACAATAGGTATTGACAACGACAAGTGTAGACAATAAAATTTGATAATAAATAGGAACATTGATATAAAAATATAAATAAATAGTGTATATAAGTTATTACCTTAGAACATAAGTTTGGAAGACGAATGAGATAAGAACTAGATTTTCCCTCTTTATATACGTAATATGGTTGAAACACGGATAAATGTGAGAATGTCCAAAAAACAGCAGTAATGTTTATCATTATGTATTAGAAGATACAAAATGATTGATTGAATCCCAAATTTTGGATTTTTGTGTTGGTTATGTCAACAATAAAATACCTGTATAATAGATAAAATAGAGAAACTTTTAAAGAGAAAAAAAAAAAAAAGGATAATAATTTATATATTGCAAAAATGCTGATGACAGAAAGTTTGTATTAAAATTATTTTGTAAGAATGAAAATGTATGAGTTAAAGAAAAAACATTGTTTCAAATAACTTACCAAAAGTTTTTTCAGATTTTATGGAACATTTCCGTGAATGTGGACATACACACATTTATTTATATATTTAAAATAGCATTTTTGATGGAAAGACAAGAGAGCTTTATGGAGAGCTCCAAAAACAAAATTAGCGGGAAAACGTCATCTTTAGACGCCATGACACAACGTGTGTTTACAAAGTCATCAATAATGAGTATGATCGTATTTGTTCTTGAAGACATCAGAATTAAGTTATATTTGAAAAATCCAGAAAATGAAATGGAAGAATTTAAAATGTAGATAATAACAAAGAAGTAAAGGTTAATGTAAACGAGGAAAGTCAAGAGTTACATAAAGAACTGTAAAAATTTGGTAGTTTAGAATTTTCAAATCTAAGATTAACAGAATTTTTTTCTTTTTTAATAAAATAAGATTCAATAGTTAAACGCTTATTACGATTTTTCTCAACAGCTAAAATTTTTGGATGTTGGAAATCAAAATCATGTCCAGTTTCAATTCTGTGTTTTTCAAGAGCAGTGATATTATCGTCATTATAGTTTCGGCGAGTGTGTTCTTTAATTCTATAACATAAAGGTCTGCTTGTGTGTCCAACATAACAACAATCACAATTTGAGCAGTTGAATTTGTAGACTACGTTTCTTTTTTGAAAAATATCCAACTTGTCTTTAGGAGACGGAAAAAGGTTTGAGTTTGACTTTATTGGTCTGAAAATTACTTTTATGTTATTATGTCGTAAAATAGTGGCTAGTTTATCAGTTATTCCCGAGATGTATGGGATGACAGTGAAGTTTTTGGAAATATTGAGTTCTTTTCTATCTATTTGATTGTAAATATTATTAACTCGGATTTTGTTAAGTTTGTTGATAAGATTGATAGGGTAACCATTTTGAATTAAAGTTTTTTGTATTAGTTTGATATTTTGTGGTCTAAATTTAAATGAAGATAATTTAATAGCTCTATCTATGAGTCCAAAAATCATTCCTTTCTTTTGTGACCAAGGATGTTGTGATAGGAAATGTAGATATCTGCCGGACCAAGTGGATTTGTGGTACCAATTGGTAAGAAGACATTCATTATTGGTTCTAATGACCGATACGTCTAAAAAATTAATTGTGTAGTTTTGTTCCTGTTCAAAAGTGAATTTAAGATTTGAGTCGAAGGAGTTGAAAATTCCTAAAATTTCGTGTAATTTCGATTCTGGCATGACCATAAAAATGTCATCAACATATCTTTTATATAATGGTATTTCAAAATTTAAGGTTGAGAAACAATCAATTTCAAGAGTATTCATGACAATATCCGCTATCACAGGTGAAAGCGGAGATCCCATGGCTACTCCTTCTATTTGTTTATAATTTTTGTTGTTGAATTTAAAATATGTAGATCTTAAACAAAATTCAATGGCATTCAGGAATTCATCTCTTGGAATTAAAGTGTATGGAGCTATTTCGTCCCATTTGTTTTTGATAATTTGTAGAGCTAGGTTTATTGGAATTGAAGGGAATAAGTTAATCACATCTAAAGATACAAGATGATGATTTTTTGGCATTTTGAAGCTTTTAATCTCATTGACAAACTGCCAGCTATCTTTAACTAAAAAACTCGATTTTTCCGTTAAAACTTTTAGAAAATTAGAGAGATATTTAGCCAATTTAGAGGTTGGACTGTTGATGGTAGAAATGATAATTCTGAGAGGGTAACCGGTTTTGTGAATTTTTGGAAGTCCATAAGCTCTAGGGATAACCGTTGAATTTGCTTTTAGTTCTTTTGCATCTGTAGAGGAAATGAATGAATTTTGATCCCATCTGTTAATTATAATGTTGTTCGATTTTTCACTTGTAGCTGTATACTCAAATTTAACTTCTTGGAATTTGGATCGATCTGATAATAAAGTTGACATTTTTTTAATATATTCTGATTTTTTCATAGCAACTGTTGTGTTGCCTTTATCTGATTTGAGAAAAATTATGTCGGGATTGTTTTTGATAAATTGAATAGCTTGATTGAAGTTGAGGTTATCGTGAAACTTTTGTTTGTTTAGGATAGGAGAATTTAAAAAATTAAGGATGGTTTGAGAACAATGTACTCTGATTTCATTTTGTTTGTCTAAAGGTAAATTCCAGATACCAAATTCAATAGAAGCTATAAAGTCATGTGAAGGAAAATGTTTTTTGTTGAAAGAATTAAAGGCAAAGCCTGGTCCAAGAGAAACAATTTGGATTACTTCTTTAGGTATTCTATATTCAGTTAAATTTTTAAACCAGGATTCTGGGGTGTCAAAATTTATTTTTTGTCCGATTATTTTCTTTCGTTTGAGATGGTTAAATTTGTTGGTCAAAATTGTTTTATGTTTTAGAAAAAGTTTGTTGTAGTTCATGTTTTCAAAAATGAAAAAGTCATTGAAAATGTTAAAAGGTAAATTTTTAATTATTGCGTCATGTAGGAATCTCATTTGTTGGATTATGTCAGAAATTTCACTATGTACGTCCCTGATTTCCATGTTAAGGATTTTAATTTTAATTGTTTTTGAAAGTCTATGAATTCTGAATTTGTTGAAAGGATCATAAAATCTAAGATTTTCGAATCTATTATAATTCTCTAAATGTGGTGGAATGAGTTATGGATGACCTGGAAACTAATTGTTTGAACAAATTGAAAGTTGCTCACAGTTGTATTCCTCTTTTTCATTATCGCTATGTTGACGATACCATTCTATGTATAAAAAAGACCATATCAACCTGGTTATCAACATTTTTAATTCTTATAACAAAAATCACAAATTTACTTCAGAATTAGAAAATGATAATAGGATTAATTTTCTTGATTTGACTCGATTTAGAGAAAAGAACAGGATTATATCTAATTGGTACCAAAAACCCTCTTCATTAGGTAGAACTATCAACTGCTTTTCAGGTAATCCGAAAAATATGAAAAGGAATATTGTGTTTAATTTTGTTGATAGGGCCATAAATTTGTTTACTGAAAGAACATTATTTGTTCTGGAGAAAAATCGCCTTCCTTTTTTTGACTGAATTCAACTGATAAAAATGATTGAAAACTGATCTTCCTTATTTGAAAAATCACATCATTTGCTCAAAATTCGTCCATTTTAGTTGAAGTCAACGGTTTTTAATTAAAAATATTTTTTGGTTGAAATATCAACTATTAAATTTTAGGTTGTTTGTTGAAGATTCATCTCTTTGGTTTAAAATAAATCATTTTGATGAAAATTAGTTGTTTTTCGTTAAAAATTGAAATACTGAAAATTTCACTTGTCCGTTTTAGTTTAGAAATGAATCATTTGGATGAAAATTCAGGCATTTTATTGCAAATTCGTCTCTTGGCTTTGAAAATTAATCTTTATACTCAAAAATTAATCTTTTTGATTGAAGAATAATTTTTCGGTTGAAAATTAAACTAATTTTTTTTTTGGTTTAAAATTTATCAATTTTTTTGACAATTTGACTATTTTGTTAAGAAGCCATCTTTCTTCATTTAAAGTTGATTTTTTTTCATTTTAGAACTCAACTATTTTGTCCAAAATTTCTCTATGTTGTTGAATATTCGTCTTTTTTTGGTAGAAATTGTATCTTCTTGTTTGAAAATTCATGTTTTGGGTTGGAAAATCAACCATTTGGCTAGAAAATTCAAGTGTTCGGTTAAAAATGAACTTTCTTGATAAGAATTAATTCT
>CAKNXH010054086.1:0-27843 GCA_932178445.1 Andricus quercusramuli
TTTCTAGAATCGAGAAATCACTACTTTCAAAGACGAAAGAAAATAAAGTTATTTATTAAGTTCCTGCACTTTGTATATATTAAAACGATCAATTTGCGTTTCTTCCTTGAAAGTAATGTTCCTTTTATTCGAAGAAAACACTACCCTGAGTATTCTCTTGATAAGGACTTAGTTAGTATCTTTTAACAGCTGATAGATAAACATTTTTTATATCTCGCGACTGAACGGCAGTCCAATAAAGCTTAGTAACAGGCGAATATAAATTCCGACGGCAATTACTTGACCGTTGACCGTAAAACGATGTAACAATTTGCTTATTGCCTTCTTGAAAATATAATACTTTCTACTTTTATTATTAAGTGGCTAACAGATAAATCTTTTTTTTAAATCTGGAGATTGCACTGTTTTTTGGCTAAATTTTAAGATAGTTTTCTACATTAATGTAGAAAATCATTAATTTCAGTGACTTAATGAGTTATTTCAAGAATTTTTTTACTTCGATACAGTCAAAGGTTGAATTTGCTTTAAAATGTCATCAAAATTGAAAAATATTTCACTCTTAGGAGCAACTGCTCAACTGCTCAGTACAGAACGGTAGTTCAGTAAAGCTTAATAACTGGCAAATATGAATTCGGACGGCAATTAATTGACCTTTGACCGTAAGACGATGTAACAATTTCTACATCAGAGTATCTAATATATTAAAGCTTCTTAAAAATATAATACTTTTTACTCTTAGTATGTAGTAGGTACGAGATCAATCTTTTTTAAATTTTGCGATTGTACGGTAGTTCAATTAATTTCGTGACTAGCGAATACAAATTTCGACGACAATTCATTGGCGTTTGCAGTAGAACTAAGTAACAATTTCTACAACAGAGAATCTAATATATTAAAGCTTCTTAAAAATATAATACTTTTTACTCTTAGTATGTAGTAGGTACGAGATCAATCTTTTGTAAATTTTGCGATTGTACGGTAGTTCAATTAACTTCGTGACTAGCGAATACAAATTTCGACGACAATTCATCGACGTTAGCAGTAGAACTAAGTAACAATTTCTACAACAGAGAATCTAATATAGTAAAGCTTCTTACAAATATAATACTTTTTACTCTTAGTATTATGTAGTAGCTAAATGGTTTCTATAGCATTGTATCTGCTACTAGGATTTCTTCCCCAGCACCATCTAACATTTCCAAAACTTCTTTCTCCTTCTCGCTGAGAGCCAAAGGATCTATTTCGTCGACCTCCTGGAAGTTGTCCTGCGTGTTGCTCGCCTCTGAATCTTTCTGCGGTTCGCTCCAAATCACGTCCAACTCACACTGCAATTCGCTCCCTTCCAACTCATTCGTAGTTTCCCTCACGTCCAACATTTCCAGCATGTCATCGGTATCATCAGCTTCGATCAGACTGTCTGAAAGACTAGAGAGAAGAACTTTCTCTCCGTTGCCCAAGTCAACCTCCACATCATCTTCATCATTCTTTGCAGAAGAGGCTCCCATGACCTCCCTTTGTGGTTTACGGGCATAAGCTTTCTTCTTGACGTCCTTGATTTGAGCTATTTTTTTACTTATGTGAGAGTGAACTTTGCCGGCTTCATCGTCGGCTGCATTCGGCGAATACTTTTTCACAGTGACCAAATAGAAACTGTATATGTCTGAAAAGTGTTAAGTATTGTTAATTATTAATTCACGGTGGCCCTTTAAATTAAATAAATAATTCCTGGTCATCTGCGAACATAAGTTGTCTTCATGAAATCTTTGGGTATATTTTTAAATCTTTGGAAAGTCTTTGAAATCCTCGAAATTTTTTATATCTTTGTGAAATGTTCAAAATGTTTTTAAATTTTCGTGAATTCATTGAAATCTATTGAAATATTTAAAATCTTGAAATTTCTGTGCAACCTTTGGAAAATATTTTGGAATCTTTCAAAATTTTTGTAAAATCTTTGAAATCTTTAGGAAATTTTCCGTCATCTTTATGAAATCTTCGAATGTATAAAAATCCTTGAAATCTTTATGAAATGTTTGCAATCTTTGAGAAATTTTTGTGAAATCTTTGCAATCTAGTACACGCCGTTTTCATCTTCATCTTCAATGAAATTAAAGTAAATTTTAAACGAAGAAAAAGATGTGTTTTTTTGATAACAAAAAAATTATTTTTTAACGACATAATTCAATTTTAAACTAAAAAACATAAATTTACAAACCAAAAATATAATATTTCAATTTTCAGTTACAGAAGTATATTTAGAAAAAAACGAGTTTTCAGCGAAATTAAATAATTTTCAACTAAAAATATAAAATTTCAAGCGAAAATGGAATAGTTATATGTTCTGTTAGATAAATTAATGTTGATCCAAAAAGAAACAAATTTTCAACCGAAGAAATTAATTTTCAATCACAATGATGAATTTTCAACCGAAAATATGAATTTTTGACCAAATAGTGTATTTTTCAACCCAAAACATGAATTTTCTCTATCAAAAAATAAAAAAGAATTTTCTACCAAACAGTTTTCTTTTTAGCCAAAGAAATTAATTCTTTAAAAAATAGATTCATTAAATTTTCTACTGAACAGATAATTTTTTAACGAAAAAGATTACATTTCTATCAAAAAAAGTAAAATTTGCCACAAAATTTTCAACTAAAATGATGAATCTTCAATTTTTAAAAAATTTAATTTTCAACCAAATACATGAATTTCAAACTAAAAAGATAAATTTTCCACCAAAAATAAAGTAGGATAATTTTCAGTTCCAAAAATAAATTTTCAAACAAAAAACAAACGATTTGTCAACAAAACTAGAAATAGAATACCTATATAAATTTTCAGTAAAAATATTAATTTCCAATCAAATTAAAGTAAATTTTCAAAGAAATAGTATAATTTTTAACCAAGAAGACTACATTTTTATCAAAAAAGATAAATTATCGACAAAAAATGGAACAGTTACATTTCCAGCTTAGAAAGATAATTCTAAATAAGAGAAAAACAAATTTCAAATCAAAACGATCAATTTTCAACCGATAATATGAATGTTCTTACAAAATCGATGAATTTTTTATCAAAGTACATGAATTTTCAAACAAATATTTTTATTTTTTAAGGAATTTCCAACCAAAAAGATGAATTAGTCACAAAAAAAAAAGAAATATTCTCCCACAAAATTGGAATTTTCAACCAAATACAGGAATTTTAAACCAAAAATTTGAATCTTCAACTTAAGAAGATAAATTTTAAACCAAACACGTACGACTTAAATTTTCAGTGAAAATAATTAATTATCACCTGGGAAACATTATTGTCAACAAAAGAATTAAATTTTCAACAAAAGAGGGAGATTTTAACTAGAATGATGAATCATCAACCGAATGAATAAATTTTTAACAAATAATTCCACTTCCAACTAAGTAGTTGAATTTTCTAACAAAAAAGATGAATTCTCAACGAAAAACGTGATATATAATCTTTTGCGATGTAGAATTTTAACAGGTGATAAAGCAGGAGAAATTGTATTCATCCATCAACAAAATCAACACAAAAAATGTTCAACTAAACACTTTTTAAATTAGAAGAGTAATTATTCCGATTTGAGGTAGTTTCTAATCAATGATTGTTATTTCAGGGCGGCCAGTATTTTTCAAAATTTCGTCTCCCGGCATTCTCCCGGTAAATATTCGTGATTTCTCCCAGTCTAGAAAAAAATATGCAATTGACAAATTATTTAATATTACCTCTAACTGCTAGCAGGATTAGAGGATCCAGTTGTTCCTCGGGCATTTTTGTTTGCCGATTGCGGTTACTTCCCCTTCCGGAAATCGTTGTTCTAGTCAAGTAGTCGTATCCGCAGAGGGCTACCAGAATATTTTTTGCGAAAGTAACTTTTCTGGTGTTTGGCACATTTAGAGCTAAACTCCATGCCTGCATTGACAGGTAAAGCCCTCTTCCAATATGAATCTATAAAATGAAAGTTTGAAGCCTGAGTTATTTTTGTAATTTCAAACATTAGGAAGTGACGTAAAAACTGTAGTACACAAAGCAGAAAGCAAACTTCATGTGAATAAAAGTTAAACGTTTCATAAGTCACAATACGACATTGAGAGTAACGATTGACGCGATTTGACGAGTAAACGAAAAATCGTCTCATATGAAAGAATACTCTCACCTGAGAGTTGTCTTCTGTTATATATCCAACTGCTGGAAAATGTCCGCCTCCTTGCGAAGTAGAAGGAGCCTCCATTGTAGCTTTATGGATTGCTACAGAAAAAATCAAAATTAGTTATACGAATTTCTGTATATTTAATGCATAATCACGGTTTTTTGAAATCATAGGTCAAACTATCAAAAACTGAAGTTTAATAGTTGCGAATTCTCTTTTGTTAAAGCTCCTTCGGCTCTAACGAACACATTCTTATCACGAGTCTCGTGAGAAAGAAAGTTTAAAAGCAAGTTTTCAGATCTAATTGGGAAACAATTTTGTTATTAAACATTCTATTGTACCTTGTGTCTTTTTGTTTTATGTAATTTTATTTTTCACGATTAAACAAAAACTACGCGTCTTATCAAAAAATGATTAATAACCAATTTCTAGATCTTTTTTGGGTGGACAACTGTCACTTTCCATGTCCGCAGCTAACCCATCCATATGTTTCTTCGACATTAACCACCATCGATAAAAATCTAAAAAATAAGTCAATAATATCTGAAGCTGTCATTAAATCATTGTTACGTTATTCCCTTCTTTGGAGATCGTTATACTATTTTCAGGGATCACAGCGAGAAAGGAGCTCAAAAAACGGGAAATAGGGTAATTTTCTCACAAAAAAGGGGAAAATAGGGGAAAGATTAAACATTTATTTTTATATGTTCAAAAAAACAAACAATCTTTTTATAAAAAAAGTTATATTTTCAAATAATTTTCAATTATTTTGCAATGATTTCTGCCATTGAAGAATTTATTTTTAAAAATTGGATATACTTAGGTCGTTGGAAATCCATTCAGTGATATACAAAAGTCCGAGAACAGAATAAAATTAGTTGAATGCACAATTGTTATATGTTTAACATCGTCTCCATAAATATTTCTTTCTAAAATTTGTCATTTCTTCCTTACTATAATTAATACTTTCAATGTGAATTTAAAAATACACTTTAGTAGAGCGAAGTAAAAATGCTAAAATTAACGGATTCGTTTAAGCTGAGGAATAACAATTTGTGGACCGACATCCAAAGAAATGAAGAAAAAAAATTTGAAATCGATTAATATCTTCTGTTCTCTTTTTCAAATGTACAATTTAAACATTCAAAAATGCAAAACAAAAATTTTGCTTTTTTTGGATTTTTTGGAAAATGTATAAACACTTGTTCCTTAGATTGATTCGAACCTGACATCTCTTCAGCTTGACAACAATTTTTTCCCGAAAAAAGCAAAATAATAAAATGATTTGTTTTGTTCAAGCTGCATAAATTTCAGGTTCGACATATTGAACTTTTTTTTTAAATGTGGGCAGATGACTAAATAAAAAAAAAACATGTTTTGGCACATTTTCAAAAACTTTGTTACAGCGCAAAAAATTTATTTTTAAATTTCGTAATATTTTATATTTTCTGTGAGCTCTATTTGGTAGTGTAGCCACATTTTTAATTTTAAATGAAATTAAATGAAATTATTCGTTGGATAATTCTCTACAACTACAAGCCTCCATAATTTCCCGTCACATTTTTTCAAACCCTAAAAAATTATTTCAAAAACTGAAAAAAGTGTATTTTCCCCATGCATTTTACATGGGAAACTTCAAGTCAAAACCGGCAGCAGTTAAAATCGGAAAAACAAAAATTAAGGATTTCCTTTTTTCGGATTTGGAACAAAATGGGAGGGGGGGGGGGGGGGGATCGTTACCCTTAAAAAAAAAGTGTTTTCGAGCCACCCATCGTTATTTAATCATTTAATATTACAATTTCTAAAACAAATTTAAGCAAGCTGGATGATTTTAAATCGAGGACTCTGTTAAAATATTCTAACAAATGGCAAAGTTTTTCAATGTTTCCATAAAAAAATTAATCTAAAATTAGAAACGTAATTAATAGTCTGTAAACAAAGACAAAATTAAATATTAAGCTTATAATATGGCGACGATAATAACAATATCTAAGTCGCAATTTAAATTGCGCAACTTTGGAATGCTTCATTTAAATTCAATAATTCTGAGCTTTTTCAAGATTAAAAAATGTGAACGCCGTTATCTCGACAATTTTTTTGAGACCTGAAAAACTAATCTAGTTTATCTCGTATTCAAATCTTAAGAATTCTGAGTTCAAAACTCTTCCGAATAATTAAAGTTTCAATTTCAAACACTAAAGCAATAAAGATTCAAGATTTTGAATTTGATTGTCTTAAAATCGTGCAATTTCGAATTGGAATCGTGGCCAATTTTTAAATATTTTCTAATCGCATAAACAATATTAATTATTGATATGAGGTTCTGAACGATCAAAATTCCACTGAAGTTTACGTTTGAAATGAGTGCAAACACATTTTAAAATGTCTAGTATTTCGCAATTTATTTATTATGTCAACAAACATTTGAATCTTAACGATACAGGTTTATTTTGTATCCATAGTGAGACTGTAATTGCTGAGAGAATTGAATAATTGTGCTTTGATGAATTGAAGTTGAATCAATCAAATAAATGAATAAGCAAAATTATTTGAAGGCCGTGGCTGTGTGTACCGAAATTTCGGTACAAATAGCTGGATTTTTTCGGTACAAATAAGGGGAGTTGGAAAAGGGGCTATTTGTACCGAAATTTCGGTACGTATAGCTTGTTTTTTTCGGTACTCGTAGACACTTCCTTATTTGAAAACATTCCATAATATATTTCAAAATAATACACAATAATATGGGTAAAAAGCAGGGACCCGACCGAAACGAAATAAAATACTTTCGTGATTTTTGTTATGTTCCTATACTGCCAAAACTAACTATATTCACTCAAGTTTAGGTTACGTTACTCAAAATATGTACAGACATTGTAACGAAATTTTTTAATTACGCGTAATCATAAAAAATAATTTATTCGAATTCTTATGCGCCTTATGTAAATATTAAAAGCCAGACGTGTAAAATATGACGTTATAAAAATTTCATTTTTAATTTTGTTTCAATCTGTCAAAATGTAATGACAAGGAAACAAAAAAAATCGGTACCTTTTGGATAAAGTAACGTAACGAAAGTTTCGGATGGATCCCTGGTAAAGACAGCTAAACAAAATTTGACATACCCAAGTAAAGATATAGTCTGAAGTGTTTTTCCCAGACCCATCTCATCAGCCAGGATGCCGTTGATTCCATTCTCGTAGAGAGAAATCATCCAGTTCAACCCACGAATTTGATAATCTCGTAATTCTCCAGACTTGATGTAATTTGGCGAGGCCTCGAAGCGAGTCGTAGGCGCGACGGTGACATTGCTTTCAGCAAGCAGTTCTTCATCTTCCTCTTCTTCGGTTTTACTATGTCTGTGATCCGCGGCATCTTTCGCTGATGACCCTCCAGCTGCAGGTGTCTTCGGAGGAGGGAGTCCGGCCTCAGGTTGCTTTCTGGGTCTGCCTGCTTTAACTTTCGAAGGACTCTTGACCTTCTGGTTATTTGTCATAAAATGCGAGAAAATCTCGGTCTGCTTCAGCAGATAATCAAAACGCTTGCTTCTGTCGGTCTCGATCTTTGTTTCGAAGTCTCCTCCACCTCTCGAAGACGATGTTTCCGCCGAAGAATCATTGGAGTTTTCCCCAGTGTCCCCGTGGGACACGTTTTCGTCAGTTTTAGACATTTTGTACTCGTATTCTTCACTCTTGTCTGATACACTCGCGAACTCTCCACAGGATCACATTCGATGGAAGGATACTTTCAGGTGTAATTGGAATATGAAAATCTTGTGTTATTTTAATTATTTTCGATGCAAAACAGCCCGGCGTTGTTACATTCACACGTTAATAACACAGATTGTCGCCATCTTTGCAACGTCTCCCTCCAAAAGCCTGCGCGTCGCTCGTCTTTGTCGCAATCATGTTTGCCAACCGATTTTTTCTTACGAAACTTTTACTGAATATTTAAAGGAGAACAATAAAAATTACCTTAAGGTGATAAGAGACTTTTCAATATCACTTTCAAATTCAATCTGACGTCACATGCTGTTTTTGTGCAATAATCTGATTGTTTTGATTCAGTATTTTGAGGTTATGTCTTTGCCATTTCTAACGTTATACAGTAAACACGCAAGAGGTTTGTGTTATTTCTTTCGTTAAAGTATAATTATTATGTAAAAAAGTAATAATTTATTTATTTGTGCTTAATATATTTGTCCTATGAACCCAAACCAGATCAAAAATAGTAAAAAGTGACTTCTCATATAACACGCATGCGCAGCTGTCTTATGTTGGCTACATTTACGAATCAAAATTTAAAATAACGAAGTGTGTCGTATTCAAATATTTTCCATAGGTTTGGCCAGTCGTCCCGAAATTTGGGAAAGAATCATACATCTGCTTTTTCACCTCCCCTATTTGTTCGGGAATACTAGGCGCAGCCTTAAAATAAATGCAATTTCGAACAAGAATTAATAAAATAGTACTCTTAAAATATTAGAATCAACGAAATTTAATTGCAGAATAATCTTGAGTATTTTCAAATTTTTGAAATCATTTTTGTTCTCGAAACATCGAAATTCTATGTACGGCAATTCACAGTACTCAAAAATCTGAACAATTTATCTTCACAACTTTTTCCGATAAAAAGAAAACTATCAGAGTTATAGCATTTTCAAAATAAAAAAAAAACTAAATGAAATCAACATTTTAAGGCAAACAACGTACGACATGAAAAAAAGTCATAGAGAGAAAAACGTTGCTTTTTGCAACCCCTACAAGATTATCATAACAAATTTTTGATTTTTTTTTGAAAAATCCAAAATTTAAATTTTGACAAATTTGTTGTTAATGATTTTTTTCTAGGAAGCGTAGTTTTTGTTTTAATGGTAAAAAATGACATTACAAAATAAACGAAAAATCAAATTTTTACATTTTTTTATGTAGAAAAATTTAAATATAGTTCTCCATGAATAAAAGAAACACTGTTTGACCAGAAACGGAATTTTCGATTGCTGGTAGCATTTTCAGTAAATTAAACCAAAACTGGTTCTTAAGCGTTTTTCTTTGGACTTCAAAAAAGTGTGTACATACATCATCGAGCGCGAAGCGCGAGGTAAATATATTATCGAGTGCGCGATGAGAATGTGCCCGCAAAGCGACTAGAGCCCGCAAAAAGACTATTTTATCTTACTTTATTGACATTATTTAAAATAAATCTGAAGAAACTAATTTTAAAATTCACTCATCAGAACGTATTAAATTGACATCAAATTTTAAGTTTCTCTAATTTTGAACCATACAAGAGTGATTAAATTGACTTCAAATTCCGAGTTTTCTGTATCGAATTAAGAAATATTCATCTGTTCGCAATTTGTAATTGCCAGATGGTATTGAATTGGTCTCAATTTCCGAGTTTTCTGTGTCGAATTAAATAAAATTCATTTGTTTGCAATTTGTACTTGCCACCTGGTATTAAACTGGTGTCAATTTCCGACTTTTCTGTATCGAATTGAATAAAATTCATTTGTTCACAATTTGTACTTGCCAGACGGTATTAAATTGATCTCAGTTTCCGAGTTTTCTGTTTCGAATTGAATAGCATTTATTTGTTCGCAATTTATACGTGCCAGATGGTATAAAATTGACATCAATTTTCGCGGTCGCCAGACGTAATTCAATGGCATTGGTTTGCTCCCAATTATCACTCGCCAAAGAGAATTAAATTGTCTTCAATATTCGACTTTGGCTTACGGTATCAAACAGTATTAACTTGATTTCAATTTTTATCTTCCAATTATAATTAAAATGTATACATTTGTTAGATGAAATATTCATCACATTAAATGAGATTGAAATGTGACACAATTCAATCACGATAAAAGAAATTAAAATGTATATTTCAAAAACGGAATTGATAAGGTATTCAAAACGTTTGAAATTCGACGATATTTGTTCGCAAATTAATGAAATTCAATTTGCACCTTCTTACCGGGCTATTTTGGTTCACCCGAACCTTTCAAAAGTAACCTTTAGAAATCCAAAATAACGTGTAGCCATAGTACCTTTAACTGCTAATACTATATTGGGATCCAAACGCTCCTCTGGAATTTTCTTCTGCTGGTTTCTGTTACTGTCTTTCCCAGTAACAGTGGCTCTTGTCAGAAAATCGTAGCCGCAAAGAGAGACTAAAATATTTTTGGCAAATGTTGATTTTCTTGTACTGGGTACATGTAACGCCAGTGACCAAGCTTGGGTTGATAGGTAAAAACCTCTGCCAATATGGATCTGTGTGAAAGGTAAAAATTAAAAATATAAATACACGAAAAAACTGGGGGGATCAAATTTTACACAAATATAATACATTCTCTCTGATGAGAATGTAAAAAAATGTGTCATATATTTGGAATATTCTCACCTTTGATTTGTCTTCGGTAAATGACCCGACTGGTGGATGTAATCCACTTCTTCCAGGAATGGGAGCTTCAAGGAGTTGCTTGTGCACTTCTGTAAATAAAACAATGTAAATTATATATATATATATATATAATTTTTGTATGAATTATACATATATAATACATATATAATACTTATATTTAACTATCTTACCAAGCACTTTTTTGTGATTTTCTAGTCCCGTTTTCTGCCACTCAAGATTCAGGATTCGTAATTCCTGTAGTTCTTCTTTTGAATCTTTTATTTGTATTTTAACTTTCTCCAACATTTCATCTCGGTTGCGAAGCTCATTCTTTAATTTTGCAATTTCACTTTGTAAAGCAGAAATTTCCTCTTCTAATTTCCTCTTGTCGTTCGTATTATCGTCCTGTTTTGAATTTGTAGGAATTTGTTCGGAGGGAACATCTTCGTCTTCTTCGCTTGTTACTTTTGCAGGGAAGTCTTCTGTCAGGAAAGTAGACAGAGATTCATTTTGTGTAGCCAAAATTTCGTTGTATGGAGGCGCTGTTTCTACGGCGTGATTTGCATCTACGATCTTCATGTTACTTCTCAAATTTGAGAGTCGTTTCTTCAGGAAACCATCTACTGCACTGGTTTTAACCTTCAATTATATTTTAATCGGTTTGTAAATATTGATAAATATTATAAATATACAAGTAAACATAAAGGGATACTTAAAGTTGTGAACTTTCGAAGGAACACAATTTTTATATGATAAAATAGTAATAAACTTGTTATTTAATATTGTTAAAATGAAAATATTATAAAACTTGTTTACACATAAAAAATCACTAGATGAAAATAATTACAATTACAGGTACTCACTTTGCGTTTCTGAGACGACAATGGGATACTGATCTCGTTTCCAGAAGTCTCAGCAGCAGATTTTAGTACCTTTGTAGCTGGTGGTCGATATCGATGGTTTTGAATTAGAACGTCCAACTCATTTTCAGTCTCTGTAATAATAATAATGAAAATAATAATAATAAAAGAAGGAGTCTCGGTGGCCCACTTGAAATTTTTCTATGTACCTTTACCGAGGTTTTGGTGGTTCGGAACCCACCTTAAGCTGTAGGTCCCCCCATCATGTACTTGACTGCAACCCAGTCCGTGAATGATGGAGTAAAAACCAGGATTTGCCCAATATGTCAAGGCACACGCTCTTATCAGATCACTTGATCGCATTATAACAATGCGCCCATGACTGATAATATATACCGGGCAACCCCGTGCATAATATTCAAACAAACAAAAAGTGTAACTTTAACCAAAAATGCCTTCGACATATTGGGCAATAATCATCTTAAGCCTGAGAGAAAAATGAGCTTCCTCATTTTTTTATAATAAAAGAAATAATAATAAATAGTATATATATATAATAAAATGTAATATCAAGTGTCAGGTTTTCCATGACAGGGTTTCCCATGCCAGACAAGCAGAGAACGAAGAGGAAAGTGACTAAGAGGAACACCAAAACCCATAAATGGAGAGTATTTTAAAAATTTTGAAACGCTTGTCGCTACCCGAGGATCGTCGGGCGCCCCTGGAGCCACGCTGGGGGCCACAGCATGCGGGACGGTGGTGATGAAGAGCTGTGAGATGGTCAGGCAGATCTCACTAATCGAGCAGCTGGCCAGCAAGAACATCTGCGACATACGGTAAGCAGTGAAACATCAACTGTGTCTGCTGAGGATGCTTTGGCTAGCGTTAGCTACTTGCAGCCAACCACTTCAACAGAAATACCGTGGGAGAGCATCAAGTGGGATACCACAAAGACTGAGGAATTGATGCGTCTCTATTATGAAAGTGCGAAGTTTGAAACATCACGCAAAAAAGGACAAAATTTCAGAACGAAATTTGCCGCAAAGTATCCTCAAATAGAGAAAGTCGCATTGAGAGATCTTATCGCTAAGGTGAAGGACATCATGACTAATCTACTCATCTCAGAAGATCGAGCAATGGAGATTAAACAGCAGGTTGATTTGGAGTGGAAGAACAACGGCAATGAACAGCAGTTAGAGGAGGCCGCGTCACACGAACAAGCAGTGGCAATTAATGTTCTTCCTCAACCTGGTGATGATCCAGCACCACCACATCCTCCGGAGGTAGATGGCCTAATACACCCAGTGCCAGAAGCCGAGGTTCAACAACCAAGGAAGCGATTAAAATGGACATACCATATGAACAGAGATGTGATGCGCTTTTATTTTTTGGCAAAGAAAAGTGGGCAAAGTGTAAGGAGAGAACATCATCGTCTCTTCTTACTTAAGTACTCAGGGCTAGCCACAAGAATAAATGAGCAGAATCTAGCAGATCAAAAACGCTCAATATCTGTAAACAAATTGCTTTCGGCTGTTGAAATAGCTGCCATCGAAATGGAAGTGGAACAGCAGCTTCCTATTGATGAACTTCCATTGGAAGATGTGGAAAACGAAAACTTGATTGCAGCTGAAGACATAGGTGCTACGGATAATGAGCATCAAGTACCGGATGGACTAGAACCACATCCGGATATTATAAACGATGATATGAACAGCGAAGTCCCAGAAAATCTACAGCATCTTGAAAGGAATTTTGGTCATGCTCTACTAGAGTTCAGACATGTAGAACCAACACAAAGGCATTCACTGACCAAGATGAACATCACAAATGATCTGCGTGCACTAATAGAACACCTAAACAACAAGGTTTTACCTATGCATTTGAACGCAACACAAAATGCGTTAGAGGTGCAAACTCTCTTATATTGTGCAGCTGTGGCAACCGTTAGAACGTTGGGCCGCAGAACTGGGCCTATAAATGCAGTCTTCGCCCCAAGACAGGAGCGAGATCCGCCATGGAAGATCAGGTTGGATATGGATGTCAGCAAAGTAAGGTGCAAATTGGGTCGACTGACTCAATATAAGAAAGGAAATCGAACCAGAAAGCTGATACACCATGTTATTAAAATCATCCACCCTCGGTACATCGAGACATTGACACCAGCAATATTGGATGAGATTATAGACTCCCAACGGCAGAGACTTGATGTTCTTACTGCTAGACTGCGTCGGTACAAGAAAAGTAGTGCAAGAAGGCAACAAAATCGAACCTTTCAGGCAGATGAAAGAAGGTTCTATCGTGAACTGAGTGTAAAGCAAAATAACTAACAAGAGACCGAAGTCCCTCAATTGGAAGACATGACTAACTATTGGTCAGATGTTTGGGGAAAAACTAACAGAAGCAATTTGGACACTGCGTGGTTCCAACTAGAGAAAGCAAGAGCAAGCAATAACCCTGAAATGAAGCTGACGAACATCACAGCTTTAGATGTTTCAGCGGTTTTGGAAAAAGCATGTAACTGGAAAGCTCCAGATCCGGACATGGTGCACAATTTCTGGTACAAGTACCTGAATAGTGTGCATCCTGCGTTGGCACGGTGTTTTCAGAAGATCATCGAACATCGAGATCTGATGCCAGGCTTTATGCTGCAGGGTACTACGTATATGTTGCCTAAATAACCAGACGCTCAAAATCCATCTGAATTTCGACCGATAGCCTGTCTTCCAACAATATATAAATGTTTTACAGCTATCATAGCAGATAAGGTATATTCTCACTGTGACGAGAATGACATCCTTACAGAAGAACAAAAAGGATGTTGTAAAATCTCCCGAGGCAGTAAAGATCTAGTCACCATAGACGCTGTTGCCATGACGCAAGCTCGTAAACACCAAAGGAACTTGCACATGGCATACATTGACTACAAGCAAGCGTTTCCTTCCGTACCACATGACTATTCGCTTGAAGTCTTAAAAGTATACATAATTTGTCCACGCATCATTGACTTCCTAAGTCGTGCGATGATGCTTTGGGGTACAAGAATCAAGTATTTTGATCATGGACAACCAAGGATAACTAGATCAATACGCATTACGACGGTTATATTCCAAGGAGACTCCTTCAGTGCATTATGGTTCGGTTTAGCGTTGAACCCACTGAGCAAAAGTTTAAATAGCATGTCTTATGGGTTCCGAGTAAATGATAATGAGGATGGTCATCAAGTGACCCATCTTCTATACATGGATGACCTGAAGCTATACGCTAGTTCGGACGAGAAACTGCAGCAAGTGATTGAGGTTACAAAGCAGTTTTCCAATGATATCAACATGGAGTTTGGACTAGATAAATGCCGAACAGTGCATTTAACCAGCGGAGAATTAGGGACCGCAGAGATAGAGAACGATTTCGGAAATGACATCGAGGCAATGGCTGAGGGCGAGTCATATAAATATCTGGGTATTCTCGAATATAAGGGTATTCAGTATACGATAGTTAAGAAAAGCCTAACGACTGCCTTCAAGAAAAGACTCAGATTGGTTCTGAAGAGTTCTCTTAACTCGGCAAACAAGATCAGGGCAATCAACACCTATGCCATCCCCGTTCTCACGTACTCCTTTGGGCTCATCAAATGGTCGAACACTGACCTCGAACGATTAAACAGAATCATCCGCGTACAAATGACGAAACACCGAATGCACCACAGGAATTCGGCAATTGAAAGGGTAGTTCTACCACGACATAGAGGGGGCAGGGGCATTGTAGATGTCAGAAAACTGTGTGAGTCACAAGTTATACAGTTGCGAGACTATTTTAACAGCAAGCGAGATGTTGCGCTTTACAAGACCATCTGTAAAGCGGATCTTGGCTACACTCCCTTGAATTTATCCTCAGAGGAGGCCTTGAATATCAGGGCAGAAACCATAGAGGAATTAGAAAGACAGAAAGAAAGACAGAAAGCCATCCACAGCGAACACCCCAAAACGCTAGATCAATATGAAGTGGATAGTGAGGCATCCAATATTTGGCTGAGAAAGGGACTCCTGTATCCAGAAACAGAAGGATTCGTCATTGCGATTCAGGATAGAGTTGTCAGCACCAGGAATTATCGTAAACACGTGTTACATCAAGACGTGGTTGACCAGTGCCGATTATGTGGAGATACCAACGAATCCATCCAGCACATTATTGATGGTTGTCGCGTAATGGCTCAAAGAGAATATACGCACAGACATAATGATGTGGCGGGCATTATACATCAACAACTTGCCCTAAACCTAGGACTCTCAACAGAATGGATGCCTTTCTATAGATACATTCCAATGTCCGTTTTAGAAAATGAAGATTACATCTTATATTGGGATGTGACTATCCAAACGGATCATTACATACGAGCCAATCGACCTGACATCGTGATGCGAGAGAAAAAAGGTGGAAGAGTCTACATCATCGACATTGCTTGTCCGCTTAACCGAAATTTTGCAGGCAACCTATACAACCAAGATTCATAAGTATAGCGAGCTAAGGCATGAAGTTAAGGCAATATGGAGGAATGTGAAACATACATCTATTCATCCTATTGTGATTTCGGCTACAGGCAATGTGCACGCAAGATGCACTGAACATCTTGAACATTTAGGAGTCAGTAGGGTACTGGCGGCAACTCAAAAGGCGGTTTTATTAAATACCTGTGGCATTGTAAGAAACTTCCTAGACCATCAGGAAGCAAGTGACTAAGAACCTATGGCGTGATACATGGTAGCTCTAAGAAAGCATCCAGAGGCGACTGGTGTCACCTTCAACACTCACGGCCGCTGTGTAAGGATAACAGCGGCGAAGCCAAACTGCAAACAACAGCATGCTTCTAATTTTGTACCTACAGCATCATCGTAAATGATTTCAAACAACGTATTGAAATAACTTATAACATCCTCATCTCATCAGTCACTTGACTTAGTCCGTGGCTATGACGAAAAACCGGGTTCACCCGAGAAAAAGTTTAAAAAAAAAACAAAATAAATAATAATATATAATAATATAATAAATATATATAATATATGAATATAAATATATAAATAATAAATAAAAATAATATAATAATATAAATAATAATAATAAATAATAGAAATAAAAATAAAGAAATAACAGTTGAAAAATGAAGTACATTATAAATAGATAAGGTGGCACGACAGTTTCGCAAACGAAAATTAACAAAACCTTTTTCTTACTTTACAGAAACTCTTCGTAAATAGTGGAGTTTTGCCTACGTATTTGAATTTGAATTTACTTTATTGACGGCTAACGCCTTGATTCATAGAATAATACAGAGTATACTTAATATTCAGTATTTTACGAAGAAAACTTAAAATATAAAAACTATAATTATTATATAATAGTAAATATGAGTAGTAGTTCGAGTTCCGATACATTTATACAATTTTAATTCATTACTTCCTAAAGATTACTCGAACATCACAAAAAATTGCTTTATGGCATCGAAAAATATTTAATTGTTGTTACAAAATCATTTAATGATTGATTGAAGATGTCGACATCGTAGGATATATTGCTTGTCTTATTATAATTACAACAGATTTCGGGTAGAGGTGCATGTGAGCCATATTCTGTTCTACGAAATGGAATTTCGAATAAGCCCGGATTCGTATTCCTCAATTCCCTCGAAGGTATATCAAAAGAAATTTATTGTAGTAAGGAAGGGCTACCTAAATAAGAATATAAGAGCTTGTACGGCGCAAAAGTTACATGGTTGTCTATGAGAATGCCTAAATCGTTGATCATTTCCGATACTTGAAGAAGCGACCCATATAGCATATATTTAAAATCGACGTTCTTAATCTTGCGCGAGAAGGTGATAACCAAGCATTTACTTACTTTAAACGACATATCATTGACTTGACACCAAATGGCTAACGTCATCTAGATCTCTTTGCAATAATTTTGCATCTTCAATTGACTTGATCGTATAGAATAATTTCAAATCATCAGCTTAAAGTAAAAATCTTACAAAAGTTATACCTTGTGCAATATCATTTATGAAGATAGTGAAAAA
This sequence comes from Andricus quercusramuli, assembly GCA_932178445.1. Lineage (NCBI taxonomy): Eukaryota > Metazoa > Arthropoda > Insecta > Hymenoptera > Cynipidae > Andricus > Andricus quercusramuli. The sequence continues at coordinate 17,492 of CAKNXH010054086.1, forward strand.
TATAGGTCCTAAATGTGAGCCTTGGGGAACACCCGATGTAGGACAAAAACTATCTGACTCAAAACTACCAATTTTCACATATTGAATTCTTTCCTTTAAATTACAACTAAGCCAATTCAGCAGTGATCCTCTCACACCATAGGCCTTTAATTTAGACAAAAGGATGTCGTGGTTTATTCGATCGAATGCTTTTGCGATATCAGTATATATAGCATCTACCTGATGACCCTTATCCATAGTTTCTGTAACAAATTCTCTAAAAACTGTGAGATTTGTAACTGTGGATCTACAAGGCCGGAAGCCATGCTGTTCGTCAATAAAAATATTACTGAAAGAATCTTTTAAACAATCTGCTATAAAACTATCTAGTATTTTGGAAGCGACATTCAGTATGGATATGGGCCTGTAGTTCCTTACAAATTGTTTCGGTCCCGATTTATATATTGGTGTTATTGATGAGACCTTCCAGCGTTTTGGAACAACCCCGCATTTTAAAGATTGATTAAATAGAATGCTTAAAGGTTCCGAGAGTACACTACTACACTCTTTGAAAAAACGAGGTGGAACATTATCCGGTCCGGGCCCCTTGTGAGGGTCTAGGTTAGATATTCTCTTCAAAACCTCCCGTGCATATATTTTAAGTTCTGACAGTCCAACGTCATGCTCAAAATTTATAGTGTAATTTGAGAATTGGTTATTTGTGTTTACAGAATTGAAGTATTGCGCGAAGACATTTGCAATCTCCTTACCGTTGTTAATTTCTGTATCATTATGGACTATATTTCTTGGGACATTTGTGTTCTTCAGTTTTTGATTTACGAAACGCCAGAAGGCCCCTATATTCTCTTTTACGTTACTTTCTATATCACTGGTATACTGAAGATACAGACTGTCAGTCAGGATTTTGCATCTCGATCTTAAGGAGCTGAAACTTTCATAATTATTTAAAGATTGATTTTCCTTAAATCTTTTCTGGGCAATCTTTTTCAGTCGAGTAAGGTTTTTTAACTCATGACTAAACCACGTGGGATATGTTGAAAGGAAGACTTTTTTAATAGACACATATTTCTCAATCACAAAATTAATATGATAATAAAAATTTTCAGTTGAAATTTCAATATCATTTGAATGTAATTCATTTGGCAATCAACTTCTGCGAGGTACTCTAGGATCTTTTCGTAGTTAGCATTAGCGAAGTCTGGAAATAGGAAAACGTCATTTATTGAAGAGAACCTATCAGTCAGAGGAATTTTTAATTCTAAGGGTGGGTGAAATGCATCGCACTTAATTAAAGTATCCATTGTCATTTGGATATCTATAAGACTGATATTACAGAAAATTAAGTCTAAGAGCTTGCCCTGAGAATTTTTGTATGCTGTTCAGTTGCCTAAGATCTAAAAATGCATAGTTGTTAAATATAGTTTCAGCCGCATCTAGTGTTGTACCTTTGACTGAAGAACCCCTGTCCGTTAAGATATCTCTATCATCAGTATACGAGGAAACACCGGGAAGATTATAATCGCCTGTAAACAAGAGTTTCCCCAGCGGAAACTGCCGTGTAACATCATTTACGGAAACAATATGCTTATTTTAACTTTCTATAGGAGAAGCGGGTGGAAAATATACAGAACAGATTATATAATCGATATGAGCAAGTCTAATTTTGAATAAAATTTGTTCGATAGAGTTTTCTAAAATTAATATTTGGTTACTGGCTATTTTTTTACATACGGCAATTAGAACGCCTCCTCCCTTTGCAAAAATACTTGTGTTCGAAGATCTGTCCTTTCTGTAAATGTAGTAGTCTTGAAGACCGAGTTCGGCGTCATTTATACCTTGATGTAGCCATGTTTCCGTTAAGATTATGATGTCCCAGCATGTCGACGATGTTGACGCTGATGTTCTCAGGTTAAGCAGATTTGTCCTAAGTCCTCGTACATTTGGTAATAAACTGAGAGAAAAGTCGGTGACGTGCTTATTCCTGGTTTGCTGTTGATCCGTTTTTTGTTGACTTTGAGGGTTGAATATCAACGATTTTGGGAACACCATTAAAAAACCTAATAGTTTTATTTGTTTAACCATCATTTTTGAGATCCTGGAGTTCTGTTTTCAACTTTTTCAAATAATTCCTTTGCTGCTGTGTTTGGTCTACATGGAAGGAAATCGGGCCATCGTATTTCGATTTTTGTCGAACAAAGTTAATAGCCGAGGCTGTATCTTTGAAGATAACCTTAACTGGTCGACTTGTTTGAGTTGATTTCTTTCCCACCCTGTAAATTTTTAGGCCATCCAGTGATATATCGAGTTTAACAAAAATATCGTTGAGTTTAGATTTGTCGCCATCAATTCTTGATTCGGCAGTACTTGCAGTGGATTCAGGCACTCCAAAAAAAATTATATTTTTAGATCTGACTTGACGTTCCAGAACTTCAGCAGCAAGGTCATTAGAATAAGAAGACAAGCCCGCATTTTCGATATCAGTGAGTGCTGTTTCCACAGCATCCAATCTTACCTTGATTTGTTCCACGGATTGGCCAGTGACTTTTTGGCGATCAGAAACCACATCCAGTTTATCAGAGAATTTTTGCATGGTTTTATTGATATCATCTTTATTTTTGGTGAGTTCTTCCTTTATCGCAACAAGATGTTTTTCCAATAACTTAGTCATCAGAGCTTCCAATGCTTCATTGGTTATCACTGGGTTTGGAGAAGCTGACCTGGATGGTGGGCAGCATTTAGAGACAACTCCTTTCACGACCTTCTGTCTATTGTAACAACCTTCATGATAGAGCGTACCACAGCCAATACACTTTATACCTGTGCGAGGGTTGCTACCACAGGGTGGGCAGGGGCGCTCCGATTCATCGGGACCCAAAACGGTCAATTTGGTGTTAGGCATGTTGGCCGGCGTGATAATAGTGACAGCGACTGGTGAGACAGCTGTGAGGATCACAATGGGCTGGGATGATGTTTTTATACTGTGTTTAGAATTTTGATTTTCGAGCCAGCGAAAAACAATAAGAGGCACTCGGGAAAATGTTCTGATAATAGTTTGTCGGAGAAAAATTTAAATTTTAAGAGATCTATTCCCAAATTCACAGCTCAGGCAGTACACACATCACGCCAGTACGAGAAATAAAGCAAATTGTTGCACTAAGCTTGATGTGTCTGGAGCACTTTTCTTCAAAATTCACAGTTAAAATCGCCTCAAAAACGATATGCGAAGGGTGTGCACACAGATAAAAGGCCCACTCACACTCGCGACCCGAATTTGCCAAAACTTTTAACAACTTCAAGTCAGAAAAGTGAAAAATTTACGGAGCGACCCAAGCACGATGCGCATCGAACAAGCGCCATTTTTGTTTTCTCGTATTGTTCGGGCTATATAAAGATGTGTACTTCAAATCACTGTAACACGTTTCTATAGGGATTTCATACAGACTTTAAGTAATTTTAGGGGATTTTAAACATTTCTAATTTTCCAAATTTAAAATTCCATGGATTTTGAGAGATTTGAACATTTCTTTAGAAATTTTGAACGTTTTTGTTAAATGAAACGGATTTTAAAAACTTTGTATACATTACAAAGGTTCTTAGGGAATTGAAAACTATTTCTCGTGAATAATTTTCATAGTAATTTATTTACACCAATTTCCTTGAAATTCTTCAAATCATTATAAAATCTAAAAGGGAACTTCAAGAGTTTGAAACGGTTATGAAAAGGTTTTCGTAGAATTCTTTGAAATTATTTGAAATTAAAAGAATAAAAATAATAATATTAAAAGAATAAAAGGGTGACTGGATGCGTCGATCGGGCAAAAAAAGAGCAACACTACCATTTTTCACGTGAAGTGTTATAAATATATAAAACAAAAGGTTTTACGTTATCATTTTGTTCTGATTTATTATGTCAAAAATAAATTTTACTTACCTGCTAAAAATAACACAATGCACTCTGTTGGTGTTTTCTCGCCTTCCAGCTTGTATTTTTGAGTTGGCACGTGTTTTTGGACGACAAAATTTTTTAACCGGTCAACCGACACTTTTTTTTTTAAACGCGTGTTCAGTAATAAAACAAAAGCGAACATTTTTACGATACTTTACACGAATGTATGTGTTATTACGAATACCGTACGTATAAATAAATGTGGTCGTATTAGTCACAAAAAAAAAATTAGCATTAAAAGTATTGCACATAGAAACAACATTCAATACAGATTTTTACAGGGAATGTGACTAAAGTGTAACCGTTTTTCTTAGCAGACGAGCAGACCGTTCACACTTCACCATCAGAACTGCGCTTGCGCTAGACTGGAGAGGCATTCTGATGCCAAGAAAATTTTGTAGTCCGAACGGACCTCTCTCCTTATCACTTTAAGATAAAAAAAGGAGGTACGTTCGTATACGTAATTCTCACGGCATCACAATTCCACTTCTGGTTCGAATTCCACTGCTGTTCGAAAAAAGGAACAACGAAGTTGAAACGGCGGAACAGTTGAAAACGACGGATCAGAAATGAAAGCGCATTTAAAACAATTTAAAATTTAACGGATTTCAATAAATTTTTGATTAATGTATGTTCCACTTTTGTAAAATTATTTACACTTTTGTCTTCATCTCAATAGTAAAACTTAATTTGTTTTGTTTTGCGACAGTGTTTAGAAGAACAACCAAAAATTAGAAGTATGTTACTTCTTTTATCAATCGGCAATAAACACCAATCTTACATAACCTCACTTTTATAAAGTAAGTATAAAGTAAATAAGTTTATTTATATTTATAATTTTTTACATTCAGTGTGTTAGATATCTATGAATCTTTCAATTTTTGTTTACATTAGGGGTATGTGATATTTTATCAGAAGAGAAAAACTGATAATGTATATATTTCTTTTTTTCAGTTACCATGGATTCATTGGATGGTAATTCTGTACCTAAACGAAGGCGATATAAAGTCATATTGGACCCAAATTACGAAGATTCTATGTTGAGTGAATTATCGCAAAAAAGATGGAACGAAATCTCGCAGAAGAAATTAGAAAAAATAAATAAAGGTATATATGTTTAATATTTAAACCGTCAATTAATTTTTTTTACTTTATATGTCGTTTTTCCATTCGTCATTGTCGAGATATAACACGATGTACACATGTACGTTAGAGTAAAGTCTTGAAAATGTCAAGAAATTTCAAAATTCTATTTTGTGGCCACCTTGTATTATATCTTTGTTATCTTTTTTTAAAATAAAATGCATCATCCTTTTAGAGTTTATATTTGAATTTTAAGAAATTTTTTTAAGTTTAAGTAATTTTAAATGTAGTCAAGAAATTGCACATCACTGGGTTCTATTGATTTTTTTTATTTTGAAGTCTTTTTAAATTGTATGAATTTACTATGTATAAATATTTTGGAAACTCTTACAATCGAGATATTACATGGTGTCCACATGTATGTCAGAGTAAAGTCTTGGAAATGTGAGGAAAATTTCAAAATTCAATTTTGTGGCCACCTTTATTATCTTTATTATCTTTTTTTTTAAATAAAATAGATCTTCCTTTTAGAGTTTATATTTTAATTTTAAGACATTTTTTGAAGTTTGAGTAATTTTAAATGTATTCGTGAAATTTCCCATCACTGGGTTCTATTGATTTATTTTATTCGAAGTCTTTTTGAATTTTATGAATTTACTATGTATAAATATTTTGGAAACTTTTAAAATCGAGATCTTACATGGTGTCCACATGTATGTCAGAGTAAAGTCTTGGAAATATCAGGAAAATTTCAAAATTCAATTTTGTGGCCACCTTGTATTATCTTTTTTTATCTTTTTTAAAAATAAAGTGCATCATCCTTTTAGCGTTTATATTTGAAATATAAGAAATTGTTTTAAGTTTAAGTAATTTTAAATGTAGTACCCCTGGCGGACCGGCCGAACGCAAACATTACGCTACAGCGTAATGGTAAAGTAATGGTAAAGTAATGGTAAAGTAATGGTAAAGTAATATGGTATTATAATTAATAAAAGAAACAAAATGAATATGTAAACTGTCGCAATTATAATAAAACCTTGAAATTTACGTTAATTGGTCATGCCGTAATTGCAACAAGTTGCTTTTGCAGCGTTAAAAAATAAAAAAAAAACAAAGTGACCGTCATTGAAGTCGGGCCCCTGCATATTGGTAACCCGCTAACGCGGCTTCAAGTGGGTTGCTAGTCTGCAGGGGCCCGACTTGAATGACATCCACTTTGTTTTTTTATTTTTCAACGCTGAGAAAGCTTCTTGTTGCAATTACAACATCACCATTTAACGTAAATTTTAACGTTTTATTATAATTGCAACAGTTTACATATTAATTTTGTTTCTTTTATTAATTATAATGCCATATTACTTTACTATTACTTTACCATTACGCTGTAGCGTAATGTTTGCGTTCGGCCGGTCTGCCAGGGGTCAAGAAATTTTCCATCACTGGGTTCCATTGATTTTTTTTTATTTTGAATTCTTTTTGAATTTCATGAATTTACTATGTATAAATATTTTGGAAGCTTTTAAAATCCGTGAAATCTTTTTAATTATACAAAACATACTTAAATACAGATTATATCATAAATAGACTATAATGCTGTGGGAACGTTATAGTTCAATCAAGGACAAAAATTTTTTATTGCCTTTCGATCACTTGAATGATCCCATATATAGCATGCCCTTAATTTAATACATATTTAATAATAATTTTTTTCCTTTCCTCTATGTAGATGCTGCCTCAGCAAGCATTCCTAACGTACATTTGACTCCGAAGGACCGAAATGTTCTTTCTCCTCATGATGAGGAAGAACTTGTTCCAGGGGAGGAATCTCAGAAAGACTTCCGGTATTATGCATCAAGTGATACTGCGAAGATGAAAGCAGCGACGACGACGGAGTGTTTCCGAAGAAGAGCGATGATTGCCGAGTGAATTCTACAAATACGCAGCCGGCTGAAGAACCATCTTTGCGGAAAGAAAAGTCTACACTGTTTGAAAACGGTGAAGAAATAATGTTCGAAAAATCGGGGTTATCCATTAACGATGTAGTTGAAATGGTAGTTGCGTATAGTGTAAGGTTTGGTGTTACGCACCAACAACGCGAATGGTTGATTGAAATTTTGAAAACTTGCGCAGGATCACAATTTAAAGATCTTAATTTGTCGAATTATAAGTTGGCACAAGTGTGCAATCCGCCTTCTGACAAAGTCACTTATCATTTTTATTGCGATCAGTGTACAAAAAAAGAAGAGGTTTTATACTCCTGCCTTAAGAAAGACATAAAAGGTAAAAAAAAAATTGGTCAAAACTGTCAAAAAGACCATTCCATCATTCTTAGCAGTTCTAATTTTTGTTTGACCACCGATCTAGAATATCAGTTGCGCTTGTTAATCGAAAACAAAGAAATCAAAGATATTCTTTACGAAAAAATTATTCGTGAAAGGACTACTACTACTTTTTTTTCATAATGTGTCCCCTAAGGGTTTACATGACTTCCATTTCTTACAACACTTCCTTCTACATGTTTTATAAAATCTTATCCTTACTATTTACACTTATTTACACCTATTTACATAAAATCTTATATCTAACGCCTTAAATCTATTTTTTACGATAGCGCAATTTGGGACTTGTTAGCGAACGAGCGAGCGAGTGATCGAAAGCGAGAGTGTAAGCGAGAGAGCGAGATAGAGAGCGGTAACGCAAACGCATCTTAATTTACTTATGGTGTTACATAATCATTACTTACAAATCTTTACGCTTCTAATTTAAGCGACATCCGTTTCCTTTTTCTTTCACTTCTCTTGTATCTCCATTTTGCTATTTTTTTGCATCCATTCTTCCATTCTTTTTCAATTGCTCCCCTAGCATCCTCTAACTCCTTCATCCACTCTTCCCCCAAACCATCCTCCCCTAGAATCTTTACCACATTCTCTTGCCAGCTTCCTTTATCTTTCATTCCTCTCCTACATCCTTCCCATACATGCTCCCATGTTTCCTCTTCCCATTCACAGATTCTGCACTTCCTGTTATCATTCTTTTCCCAATACCTACTTGCCCTTACCTCGTTTCCCAATCTAAATCTTGCTATTCTTGTCCATCTTTTCTCTCCCCATCCCTTTTCTAAATACTTTGGCACTCCTTCCTTTTTTATCATCTTATACCATATATTATATTTTGATTCCTCAATCATCCCCCATCTTTCTATTAATTGTCTTTCTCTCTCCCTTTTTTCCACTTCTTCATAGTTGACTCCAGTCCCGTCTTCTATATCTCTAGCCTTAAAGAACTCCCTCCTTTCTGCCTCCCATTTCGTTCATTCAATCGCCCTCCCTCTCCTTTCTTCTACCTCCATCAAACACTTTCTCGCCAACTCCCCTCCCTTTCCCTCCCTCAGCTTCGTCTAAAAATTCCATGCCCTCTTTCTCGCTCTAGTACTCAATTTATCCCTTTGCGCTTCTTCTCTCACCATATATCCCGGCGTCCTCCATTCTACCCCTAGCGTCCACCTTATATACCTTTCTTGTAAACTTTCAATCTCCTTCCCAGATAACAAAATGCTTGCAAAATGATGGCGTAATCGCACGCATATATGCGGATCGATCCGCACATATGCGTGCGAATACGCACGCATATGTGTCATCAATTGAGGTTCATATCGCACGCATGTTATGATTATCATAACGTGCGTGCGATATCGCATGCACATTGTGATTTTTCATTAGAAATAATAAAATCATGAATAATAATAAATAATAATAAGAGAATAATAAAATATTCATATAAATATAAAATTATTTATATTTATATAAATATTTTATTATTAAGTAAGAAAAGAAGAATAAATACATTTTTTTTAAATTTTAATCAGAGAACTAATAACAAAAAGTGATTGCATTTCCGAAAAGTTGGTCGATCATTCTTTAAACAAGATTTTTCAATAAATACAGTATTTATAAACAAATTTTTTTGTAAAATATGTTTTGGAAAGTTTGAACCAAGTCAAGTCGACTTTTTTCCGCTTACACAATTTTTTTGTAGAATTTATCGTTCTCAAATTATTATAGTGCTATGAACAATTATATTTGCATTAAAATTGACATATTTGCAAAGAGATATCTCAGCACTTATCTGACTTAAAATATTCGAAAAACGGCAAATTGATTTTCAAGACACGTACTGAAAAAGAAAAAAAAAATCCGATCGAAATAAAACTTTTGTTCATGAACGAGTTTAAACCCCGGTATTTTTAACAACAATATATAAGTATTGCACGAATAGTTGTTAAAAACCTTTTTCTTAAATTTGTATATTAACAAGTTTTATTTCGATCGATTTTTTTTTCTTTCTTTGAAAATCAATTTGCCTTCTTTCACTTTTTTTACTGATATATCTATCTGCAAATATGTAAGTTTTAGTGCGAACAGAATTATTTATAACGCTAAAACTTAAGAATGGTTAATTGTACAAAATAAGTGTAAACGGAAAAAAGTCTTGCCTTGGTACAAGCTTTCCAAAACGTATTTGTAAGTTTTTTCTTCTTAATAAATGCTATATTTGTTTTAAAAAACTTATTCAAACAATGAACGAACAACAAACATAGAATGCTAATTAAAAGGCGAACTCCTTTCTTGTAATGCAGCTTAGGTTGTCAACATGTCAGCTGGTGTTGTGTACGGGTGGGGGAAACGTTCAACTTCGTTGGTCAAACAGCCTCCGATCTGCCACCATTTGACTACCTATTCATTTTGTTGAGCGCGCGCTACATTCAAATTCGTAAACGCACTTAGTAATATATCCTTATCACAAAAGATAATAATTCTAATAATATACAAATCTTCTTTATACTTATGTATGTATTACATAATATAATATTATGATATAATAATTACTCATTATTATATAATAATAGAAGTTCAGATTCCATTTAATTAATACTTTTGAGCTTTCATGTGCCCATATGAAAGTTCTCAAAAAGGGTCTTGTAGCCTATTAATAGGTTCATTAAGTATTATTAAAATATTGAAAAAACTATTTTCTGAATTGAAACAAAATTTTTTAAGGAAACAGTTATTTGTGAAACAAGTGCGTATTAAACGCTATTTTTTGCAACGCCCGTCCGAAAAAGCTGTTAGGAGGTGGTAACGAAAAATACTAATTTTATATTGCATAGAGTGGAGCAGACATTTTTTTGGAAAAAAATATAAAAAAATTTTCTTTTAAATTTTTTTGAAGAAAAATATTTTGAAAAAAAATGTTGTGCAAAAAAATGTTTGAAACAAAATTTTGCGAAAATAAATTTTTGAAAAAAAAATCTTGTGAAAAAAAT